>APFE031524739.1:95405-114890 GCA_000404065.3 Pinus taeda
AGTTATGGCTGACATACATTCCTTTTGTTATGTGCAGGTAGGCATATTTATTTGGGATGCAAAGTTGCAGTTCTGATGAGTGGGGGTTGAAGTGACTGATGTTTTGTACTTCTGGAATAGACCAGTTTGGAAGCTTTAACAGCTCTAGCTGTTTTATACTTGGGTCAATATGTTTTGCAATATTAAATAGTTAAATACTATTTATGGACAGTTGTGGGCCCAGTCAATATATGGGTGATTTTTGGACATAATTTAAAACTTATTTAAACATAATGTTATTTATTTCTGTTTAAATTTTGGTTTCAAAAGTCTTAATCACTGGTGGTTTGGTGGGACCAGTATTATATCAACTACTGGTCCCTACACAAGAATAGGAATCTCTCCCCTATCTATAATTTTTAAAATATTACTTTTATGGCGATCAAATTTGATATTAACACAATGATATGTAACACCAAATTATTCGAAATATCATCATAAGTTTTTTTGTTTATTTATTTTTAATCTATATATATGTGGTATATGGAAGATTATAGCATCTAAGTAATTTAAAAAAAGATATATTATGGAAATGAAAACACTTTAAAATAACGATATTATTAGTCCCTGCCTGGGACTATCGTTGACCATACATTAACCGGTTCTTTGACCAAAAAAATTTGTGCACTATCAAAGTTTAACCAAAGTTTATCTCTGCAAATATTGGTGTAAGAAATTTATAACAAAGTTGTGAATTGGAGTTCTTATTGCACGCTTCACGTGCTTCGATGTTATTTCAGCGGGGACAAATTATTTTACCGTACGCAAATGAACTTGAACTTTAAGATCTTTCCCTATCTTAATTATTTGATCTATTTGATATTTTCAGTTTACATAAAAATAAGTTGACTTGGTGGTCCGCGCCCTGCATGAGCGCATTTCCCTATCT
This sequence comes from Pinus taeda, assembly GCA_000404065.3. Classification (NCBI taxonomy): domain Eukaryota; kingdom Viridiplantae; phylum Streptophyta; class Pinopsida; order Pinales; family Pinaceae; genus Pinus; species Pinus taeda. The sequence goes on from APFE031524739.1 coordinate 96,334, forward strand.
TAATTATTTGATCTATTTGATATTTTCAGTTTACATAAAAATAAGTTGACTTGGTGGTCCGCGCCCTGCATGAGCGCATTGCATGCAGCAAAGTTGACTTGGTGGTCCGCGCCCTGCATGAGCGCATTGCATGCAGCAAGTGCCAGATGTCTCTCGCTCGGGCTATCAATTCTCCGCAGAAGGCAGCTACCAGCAGCGTGGGAGAGTAGTTCAACATGGGCTTTTCTCCTCGCTCGAGCTATCAATTCTCCGCAGAGAGTTTTCCTATTCCGAAATTTGTTCAACCCTTCAGTTCTTCCATGTTTATTGCTTGGACATTTAACGGAATTGAAGGCAGCAGGTCCATCAACCGCACAGGCTCAAGTTCTGTTGTTAATTCCAGGTATGGTCTTTGCCTCTCCATGCGCGGACACACTACCTTCTTTTCAGTTAAAGTATTCGGTGGTTGTGTTGAGAGATAATGACTGCAGGTTTATCAACCGCACAGGCTCAAGTTCTGTTGTTAATATTCCACCGCACAGGCTCAAGTTCTGTTGTTAATTCCAGGTATGGTCTTTGCCTCTCCATGAGCGGACACACTACCTTCTTTTCAATTAAAGTATTCGGTGGTTGTGTTGAGGGTGACTGCAGTACACTGCCACCCTTTGCTACATGCAGACCAACACGGTGACGGGAGGTCCGACATAAGTAAGCAGGGCTTTTTGTTTACAAAATTAACTCTAGCCAATGTTTTTTTAATTGCATGCCTAGAACAAACTAATTGATTCCACGAGTGTAGTGAATATTTTTCTGCAGGTAAATTTCCTGACTGGTTCTTGGGCGAATTTTCTTGGGCGGCTAGCAGGTAACTCTAAACTTTAAGTTTGCGTCCATGTAGGTAATTGCAAACTTTGCATATCTTGACTTTGGCCGGCTAGTAGGTAACTCACATCAAAACTGTTTTATATAAATTTTAAAAATTACAAAGTTGGAATATTTAGATAAATAGTGTTATATAGTTTTATCTAAATTTTTTTGTTGGCCAACATTTGTAAAAAAGCTACAGAATACCATTGCATGTTTTACTTCCACGTTGTTGTTGGCACTGCTTCCACAATATTCCAAGGTAACTAGCTGTCTGTTTTATTGCTGGATTGTTTTTGGCACCTGGCCTGCATTATTGATCCCACTAAAATTCTAGAACCCTTCCTGGTAAAGCAATGATATATTTCCTGATAATGCAATGATATATTTTATTCCTGTAAACTTGGAAGTCAATCAGGCTTTCCATTTAGACGTGGATTTGCAAACTAAAGGTATGCCGTTGCTGCATGCAGACTGAAGATATGCTTTTGCATATATCTTCCCATTTAAACGTTGCTGGATCATTTTGTTTGCAGTTACTGGATCAGTTTGCTGCCGCTGCAAAAAAAATGAAGGTATGATTTTACATATATCTTCCCCTTTAAAGGTTGTTGGATCACTTTGTTGCTGTTGCAAACTGAACACTGAAATCCTCTCATTTTTCTAGATATAGACTTCTTAATAATGCTCCTCTGAGCAGTTCTCCTTAATGTGAGTTCTTTGTTCTTTCTTCGGGTTGTAAAAGGAAGGCAAAACCAACCTAGCTACTCCACCTAACTAGCTTTTCATGGTTGTTGGTGGGTGCGAGTGAGCTACACTTTCCCATGGTGGGTTTGGAAATTTCTATTGGTGGCTTGTTTCAGGGTTCTGTGCGAATAATAACGATTTGCCATATGAGTCTATCTGTGCACAATTAATTCGATGCCTTGGATTGCTCATGAAAATGAGAATGGCATGTTTACTTGCACAGATAGCAAGTGCGGGTGATTGTCTGCTCGTTTTGACATCCTACGGGCCATGATATAGCACGCATGGATTAACCTTGATTACAAGACTTCCATTGAAAATGTTGTTGGTCGGGTTTGCACTCAAATAACTTTCCTTGTTCATGAATTCTAGAAGATTGTCCAAGGATTCGAACGCTGGACATATTCCCATGTCTACTTCAGGATCAAGATGACGGCTGGGATATGGGGGTATAACTTTGGGATGATCAGTTGCTTTGGGTGTGTAGAATAGAACTATGCAAAAAATATATATTTGCAGGAGTGTTAATTTTACTTCCATTACATGTCTATGTGATTCTGTAATTATTTTATTTTAAACATCAATTTTTTTACAATTCATCTGTAGAATGACAGAGAGGAAGATAATTTTTTTTAGCTTCCAACTTCACTAACCTTAGAAAAGTTACCTGATGTGTAGAATACAAGAGTTCCTCAGTAACTAAATGTAGAATACAAGAGTTCCTCAGTAACTAAATGTGGGTGCTAGCAGTTCAAGCGCTTAGAGTACAAGTAGTGAAGAAGAATTTGTTTTGATTCATTTCGAGAACCACCAGCATAAGAGGAATTGGGTATTGAGTTTGAAGAAGATTAATCTGTAAGCACTCATTATTTTCCCGTTAATATAAATGGTAAAAAACCTATGATCATCAATCATAGGAGCGTGGACGAGAAACTCATCCATGGTTTTCCCTAACTAGATTTTCTCGGAGCTTGAGTTGTGCTATCTTTTTTTTTTACCACCCATGGACTAAGTGGTTGGAAACAAGGGTGACTCGAACTCACCTTATTGATCCAGCAGAAGCAAAGGCACTTGGTCACCCAGCAGCTCCTGCACCACAAACTTCCATTGCAAGCATCCACCCAAATGGTTGAATCTCCTTCTAGAGTTTTTCTAAAACTGTCCTGAAGAAATGATTCAAGGCAGTGGGGGCACGTGGATTGTATCCAAGGCTATGTTTGTTTATTTTTATTTCAATTATTTTATTGCTAACAAATAAATAACTAATATAAAAACATATGCAAATATATATATAAAATAAAAATTAATATGATTAAATAAATTGAAGTAATCTCTTCTTAGTTGTCGTAGATGGTGCATCGCTGGATGTTCAAATATGGTATGGTGGTTTTCTGAGGTATAAATGTCGATGGGGTTGGTTTAGGCGAGCGAACTCAAAGGTATCGCTTTCTATACCAATGAGGAATGGTCATATACTTTCGGTGCTATGGACCTGGACTTGCTGCTATAACTGGTACTCTGGTACTCTGCCATAAAATGATTAGATGGCCATTGTAGCTCGCTCCCGTTGTATCAACACTTTGTGACCTTAGATTATCTGTTCTCATTGTTGCGAGTAAACTTCAATGGCTTTTCAAACCTTCTTACTCTGCTTTTGCAGGCTATGACTCAGATTCTGTATTTATTTTTAGTAACCATCGATATTTTATTGTGTACTTTCTTTCTCAATTTTTTGAATATGTGTGGAAGAAAAATAGTGTTGTAAGGCTTTTGAATGTGTAAAATAATGTCCTGACGAACTTTTCGTCATGCAAAGTGTAGATTGTTTATATTCCAATTCAGAAGTAGATTGTTTATATTTCACATCTTTTTTTTGTTTTCGTCATGCAAAGTGTAGATTGTTTATATTTCAATTCAAAAATATAAACAATATACGCTTAATCGTCTTCTCTTTTTTTTTTGCAGTGTCCTCTCAATTCAGAAAGGTTCCAGCCATGAAGATTTTTAGAATGCATTCATCAATCCAGTTCATCCTAAATCTTCTTAAATGTGAATTTTTATTTTTGTTGTGACAAGCCTTGCATTCCATTCCTCCGGTTAGTTGAATACATAGACCAGTGTCCTCTCAATTCAGAAAGGTTCCAGCCCTGAAGATTCTAAAAGGTTCAAGCCATGAAGATTTTTAGAATGCATTCATCAATCCAATTCATCCTAAATCTTCTTAAATGTGATTTTTTGATTTTTTATTCTTGTTGTGACAAGCCTTGCATTCGTCCGGTTACTTGAATACATAGACCTCAAGTTCTGGCAAGGGATTTCAATCATCAAACCAATGGAAGTGGAAACTATGGAGATTATGTGCATAAAGTTGTAGTGGGTCAATTTGCATAAAATACAATAAAGTTGTAGTGGGTCAATTTACATAAAATAAAAAAACAATTACCAAATAATTAAATAATTACATGGTGAGAAGTGAAATTAAATACTTCGTCACTTTCAAATCATGAATCGTAATGGAAATTCATGGAGTTACCAAATAATTAAATAATTACATGGTAAGAAGTGAAATTAAATACTCCGTCACTTTCAAACCATGAATCGTAATGGAAATGCATGGAGCCTATAGGGATTATGTCCATTGAATTGTAATAGAAAGGGAGACTATGGATATTATGTCCATAATGTTTTCATGGATCAATTTGCATATAATATAATAATTATTAGAGATTAAAAATTATTAGAAATTAAATAGTTAATTATTAGAAATTAGAAATTATTAGAAATTAAATAGTTGCATGGCTGCATAATGTTTTCGTGGATCAATTTGCATAAAATTGCATAAAATAATTATTAGAAATTAAATAGTTGCATGGCAAGAATTGAAATTAAATAACTAAATTCTGGTTGGTAAATTAATCATTTTCACATTGAAGAACATGCCCTTATGTCCTAAACAACACCAATATATATTAAATTTGAAGGAATTTCAAACTATCCATATATGTTTATTACATTTCAACATGGTATTCGAATATGTACTACAATAACAACGCCAATATATATTACATTTAAAGGAATTTCAAACTATCACTATTAAGGTTGGTTACACATTTCAACAACAACAAATATATTGCCTTGGCTAGCAAAGGTTTCTAAAAAAATCAATATAAGAAAGACTGAAATACAATCTAAGCTAACACAAAATAAACATAAGAAGAATAGATAAATGGAATAAAGGAATTGTCACCATGAAAGATGAATACATTGCTACTATATTGTCACATCTAGGATACAACAAATTGAAAAACATAGGAAAAATATGTTGAAAAGAAAGAGGGACTACAAAAAGAGTTAGAGAGATGATAAAGAATAATAAATTCATTGATTTCTCAACAAGTATTTTAGAACATTAGGGCCATACACATGCTACCCAATCTTTCTGCCAATGGACTAATGCCTTGTCTATTATATATACATGTATTACGTGTATGGTATCACACCTTGCATTTCTTACTTGTCCATCTGTTAATGGACACATTTTCAATTGATAAGAAATTAATGGTCATTGATCGTTCAAATGGAATGACATGGACATTGGTGACCAACACATGACATTGTCAATACTTACTCAAAATGAAGAAATTCTCATTACTTCAGTTAGCCCAATCTTGTAGATTAAGCATGCTCATGGTGGGTAGTGCAAATATAGTGGAAACATTGTTACTTTTCCACAATTCTACATGCCTTTCTAATATTGATATCTTGACTCCCTCTCTAAAAACATTCACCACATCAACCAAAACTTTAATAAATAGTTTAAATTCAAAACTTGGCCAATTCACATCCTTTGTTAGGATCTCTTCTTCCACTAAATCATAGCTCTAATTAGAGAAAGCTCGAACCATAGATTCGTCCTCCAACAACGCGTAGAATATTGAACTCAAGCCTTCGAACAACTGAGACTAACAACTCTCTAAGTGTTGATCAATCTCGATTCAGGAATGTTCCTCATGCTAGGTTCACAACTCTATCATTTTCAATCAAGCTTGGATCACGATCTCATGAGAAACATCACACAAAACTCATATTTTCTCTAACAATCTTTCTCTCATCTCTCACACTTAAGGTGCTTGGGTTTTACCCCCTTATATCTCATACCTTAGGCACACAAAACTCATATTTTCTCTAACAATCTTTCTCTCACACTTAAGGTGCTTGGGTTTTACCCCCTTATATCTCATACCTTAGGCTTTGATACCAAATCAAAATAATAGAAACAAAACAAAACAACCAAACTTCCTTGAAGAGAGATTTTATTAGATTCAATTCACATCCAAACACACAATAAAATCACATATTTATAATAATGGGAAGGCTTACTACAAGTTGGAATGATAATGGCATCTATGTGGGTACAACTAACACTTATTGGAAAGTTAACCAAACTTCCTTGAAGAGAGATTTTATTAGATTCAATTCACATCCAAACACACAATAAAATCACATATTTATAATAATGGGAAGGCTTACTACAAGTTGGAATGATAATGGCATCTATGTGGGTACAACTAACACTTATTGGAAAGTTAACCAAACTTCCTTGAAGAGAGATTTTATTAGATTCAATTCACATCCAAACACACAATAAAATCACATATTTATAATAATGGGAAGGCTTACTACAAGTTGGAATGATAATGGCATCTATGTGGGTACAACTAACACTTATTGGAAAACAACACTTTCCAGAAAAATACAACTAATGCACTGGAACAATACATTTCTCTCATTAACTCTAACAACACCATGCTTCTTCTTCAAATACTATAAAAAAAGAAAAATACTACATATTACAATCGATAGTATTTACATTTATTATTTTTGCTTTTCAATATTATTTCTATTTCATTTACTCTGGTTTCATGAACTAAAAATATTGAAAAATAAATATATAAAAATAAAATATAAAAAATAAATACTAAATAACCATTTTAATTTTGAATAAAAAATCCATTTTGTAAATGAGAAATTTCATTGTTCATGGAGAGGACTTTTTTAATACAATAATTTAATTACTGAGAAGATTTCTCTGTTCATGGAATGAAACTTTTTCGAATAACAATTATATTAATAAAAATATTAAATTGATATTTTAATTAAATTATTAAATTGATATATAAAATCATTTTTTAAATGAGAAGATTTTTTGTTCACGAAATATCTCCCGACCTTACTTTTCCAAACCGACACACAATATTCACACATTTCAAACAAATCCCTTTCTCTGCTTCGTGGTGTATGTTTGTTAATAAAAATGACGGTTCCCTCGTATCGCAACATTTTTCTTTCCCTGTGGTATGTTAGTAAAAATGATGAAAGAAGTTACAGAGGGTTCAATTACAGCAATGGAGAGCAGCGCGGAGATGGCCATGGCAGACAGCGGAGTGTTATCCCGCATCCTGACACCTCTGTCGGAGACGCAAGATCTCCTCTCAGCGTCCATGGTTTGCAAACAGTGGAACGATGTGCTCACATGGGCTTCACACAAGCTGACCGTCAGGTCAACCACACTCCTTCCATCTCTCCTTTCCCGCTTCAAATATGTTAGGCACTTGAATTTCACTCCATGTTGTGACCAATTGCAGGACTCACATCTCCAATTGACCTCCGAATGCCTCAAAAACCTCCGTATATTATCATTAGGAAATACAGACCAACCCCAGGAATGCATTTCAAATCTAGGGTTTGTAGGGTTTGTGACTAATTGTACAATGCTCGAGGAGATTGCCTTGTGCGATATACCCAATTTACTGGATTCTGGCATCGAGGCCATCGCCAGGATTTGTAAGATGCTTAAATCTCTCAGCCTCAGGTATTGCATGAATTTGTCTGATATTGCCCTCGATTCACTGAAAAATTGCAAGAATATCCAAGAATTGAGTTTAAATGGCCCTTTCAGATTCACTCAGTCTGGTTTGTCAAGAATAGGCGAGAATTGTCCAACGCTTAGGAAGGTCTCATTCGTCTTTGATGATTCCATCGACATTACCTTGGTCCTTAGGTCTCTGGCTACACATTGTCTCCATCTGCAGGAATTGTCTTTGAACTTCGGACATGGGGACCTGAGAGAGTTATCGAGGTTATCAAATCTGCTTACGTTGCGTATTACTGTAAATAGTATGCAAGAAGCTTGTCCTCCTGATTCGTTAGCAGGCATTGCTGCCGCAAACAGGGGTCTGAAAGAATTTCTATATTTTAATTCTGCTTTTCCTTTAAACGATTCTGCTCTTACTATGATTTTACAGAATTGTAGAAGCCTCGAGAAACTTTGCTTGCTAGCTCAGAGTTTGACACAGGTATCTCTGCTGTGCATAATGAAATGCAAGGATCTAAAATCCCTTGAGCTTCATTATTTCCCCAGTGATGGGCAAGGTTTGGCTATGTTCGATTTGCGCGGGATGCGATTGACGGATTTCTTGCTAAGGGGGGTCACAGATTTGAAATTGGAAACTTTGATGCATTCCAACAACCAGCTTGAAAGAATCAACCTCAGTGGGTGCTCAGTACAAAATTCGAGGGGATTTTCTGCAGTCGGTAATAGTAGTAATCTGCAAATTTTGGACCTGAGTTGTACAACAGTAGATGATTTAAGCTTGATTACCATAGCAAGTGGTGCCAAAATGCTGAGGCATTTGAATTTGGCTTGGTGCAGAAATATTAGTAGTCTAAAGGTCTTGTCGAATTTCAAGGCATTAGAGTATCTAGATGTCACGAATTGCAATTTTGTCACAGATGAAGGACTTCACTTTCTTGCTGCCAGCTGTAGTAAGTTGTCTCATCTATGCTTAATATCGACCAGGATAACAGATGATGGATTATCACATCTTGCATCCTGCAGTTTCTTACGGTCATTGGAAATTTATTACTGCAATGGGGTTCAAGGCTCTGGTCTGGTTACAATTGCTTTATCATGTAATTCGCTTCAGTACTTGGCCATAAGTGATCGCTTTGAGGGTACATCAGTATTAGAAGAGTTGAGAAAACAGTGTTGCTTGGTACGATTGGAAGACGACGATGTACCTATTTATGAATTCTGGTCCTAACTCATCTATCACATTAAGGGCACAACAGTATTAGGGGCACAACACTACTAGAATTGTTGATAGATTGTATTATGGGCACAACACTATTAGAATTGTTGACAGATTGTTGGTACAATTGAAACACTTGATAGTTGATTTAAAATGATTATATTAATATTAGATGTATTTACATATTATCCATAAAATTAATCATATTTTTGATAGATTTTTCCTTAGCTTTATATAATGTATATGAGCGGGATTTTGCACTGACATATATTGCAGTTGACACTACTATCCTATCTAGATTTATCTTTAATTATATTTGGATATTATGCCCATTTTGACTTGAAATATTGGGTTGTACATATTGTACTAAGTTAATTTGCAAGATTGCTGCTTTAATTTATGTTAGTGTTAGCTGATGTTAGCTTTTAACTGTTGTTAGTTATCAGTTTATATAGGTATTTCTAACTATCCAGATAATTATCTTTTTCTAGGGTGGGGCCTTTTCCATGGTTAAATATAATTTGACATTCTATTGTATTGACACAGATCTAATAGATCATCACATTCTGTCTTGCAGGTGGTTTTCTTTTGATTTTGCAGTAGTTTTTGTTCTTACGATATTCTTGTAGATATCTTCATGGCATCAGAGAAATCTACAGAATCCTTCTCATTTAAAAAAAGAAAGATATTGTGGCTCTAATCTTAGTGTCTGTCTTGTTTATTAGGTATCCTTTTTTCTCTTTCATTCAGGCTTTAGCCTTCATAGCCAAAAATCTCGGATCTTTGGAATGGATTTTTCGACGACTTTCCCCTATATATATCTATATTCTAGCGTTCTTTTGCAATGTCTTTGGCCTTAACATTGAGAGTGCTGTTTAGAGTCTAGTGGAACGAGCATCAAAATTCTCTGCAAACATTTAGGTTATCAGATTGGAGTAGTTTCGCACCTTTTAGAGATGAGTGGAATGAGTATCAAATCATTTTGCAAAAATTAAAGGTTATCAAATTGTTTCGGTTGTTATAGTTCTACGACCTACATTTATGCACTCACTGGAGGTGAAATTGAGATTGGGCATTGATCAGGGACTTTAGGACTATATGTTGGCATAGTTGCCTCCAAATATCACTCTGGTTCCTTCTATTCATAAGCAACTGGGCACAACTAAAACTAGAATCCTATGCTTTGATGTCTTTATTTCTTTAAAGACAAATATTTTTCTTTTGAGTGAAATAGGTTTTATTTTTAGCTGTTGTAAGTATTTCAGTTAGAGTTCTTTGTTTTGAGCTATGAAATAGGTTTTATTTTTAGCTATTGTAAGTATTTCATTCAGAGTTTTTTGTTTTGAGCCTGGCGTTCCATATTTTGAGCATAATCTAGAGATTTCATATTTAGATTTGGTGTTTTTTGCATTCTTTATTTGATAAAATGGTGGAATCAAGGACTGTTGAGCCCCTAACTCTCCATAATTATCACACAAAGAAACTCAAGATGCAATAACTACTACAAGCTAAAGGGTTTTGACAAATGTTAGTAGATACTTAACTAAAGTTTTCCAAGTAAACTGAGAGATTTTCTTGTAGAACCAAATTTGAAGAACCTATGGGCCTGTTTGGCCTACGTGTTTCAAATAATTTGTTGTTTCATATTGGTGAACGTAAAATTTCAAAAGAACTTGGGACAAGTGGGCTTCCTTATTTAGTGAAATCAATAAATTTTGTGCCTTGCATTTGGAAGTAGAATTACCATCGTTTGTACGTGATGAGACCGCATCCATTGAACTTTATCCTGTCAAATTCAGTTTGTTGTTGGCGCAAATGAAAGGGTGTGGATAAACTGAAACATATGATGAGTGCATTCTCTCAACTCTAAGCTAAAAGGACCTTTTTAATTTTTTCTTATACATTTTACTATACTATGGATGCACTTGGAGATGAGTTTAAAATGATCTATTGTGAGCCTTTTTGTGAGCGTCTTGTTAGGAATTAGTCTACAAGATTATGTGATTAGATGTTCTTTTTAACTCTTAAGGATTAAGGTCTTATGGCTCATACCTCCAAACGTAAGCACAAAACTCTGTATAAATAGACAAAAGGTTTTTCTCATGCTGTTGAGTTTGCATCCAAGCCTCACTATAATACAAAGTATTTTCCTCCATCTTCCAAGTTCGATGAGCCTTCCTCCAAGACAAAGAAGAATAAGTCAAGTGAAACATATAGTTTTCATATTTGGTGTAGTGGCTACAACAACACCAAAATTTACTCTTCAAAATTTTGGAGACCCCCCATACTAAGCTTTCTGTCATCCTTTGCCTGTGGTCTCTTAGGGTCTCCCTCCATCTTTACCTGTCTAGGGTTTCCTTGGAACTTGGAAAATTTTACCCTGAAAGCCTAAAAAACCTAAGTCCTTTCACCAAGTGGCTAGTCACATTTGGATATTCTAGGTGAAGCTCTAAAACTTGCAACTTGCAACCTTTCCTATAGCTCTATTGCTAAGGTCGCAAGGTCACATTATAGATGTATAGTGGCATTCCATTGCAAGTTGGAATTGTGACTTGTGACCTCCTTTGTGTCGTTCGTGTGCGACCTAGACACTGCACAACCCATACTCGTGATCCCTTCAGGTCGCAAAGTTGCACCTTTATCACCAATCCCTCACGTGAACTCGGCCTGCAAACACAACTTGTGACCTCACTAGGCTGGTCGCACGCGACCTAAGCATAGTGCAACTTCCCCTTGCAACCCCCTTTCCTAGTCGCATGTGATAGAGTTATTGCACTATTCCACATTGCGACCTCCTCTCGCACGTGGGGGCACCCATATAAAATGTTGACGACCCTCTCATCCTTTCATTCTGCCTCCCACGATTGAGCGTGTGACCCCTCTCCAACAATTGGCAGCGAGTGCAACCTTCTTTGCAGGTAAGTAACGACTACCCTCTGTAATCACTATCTTCTGCAATTTGACATGTGTCCATCCCAATTAAGGTTGTGACCTTGCACATTCCCATCTTGAGCGTTCTTATTACTTCGCTACGCCCTTAACTTCAATTCAAAACCTTCACATATCCATCGATGATCATTGAGATTTGCTCAAACTTTGCTTGTGGCGAGTCCTCACCTTTCGCTTCAGAAATCTTAGCTCACTATTCGACCTGTTTTGAACCAACCCACTAACTTTGGCTCCATCTTATCATTTTAGTTTTATTTTTCATGCGGCACTAGCCCCTAACTATTACACCTTAGTGTGTCTATCCCTCGTCGAATTCTAGCCGAAATACCCTTGGCAAGTGTTCATTTGTGGAGGGGGTTTTGAGTTCATCGTAGCCCCTTTCTAAATGTGTTTTGCTCGCTCAAAGTTTAGGGTTCAGGTCGTAATTTTAGGCAGACATTTCGCATAGTCGCCAAACCTTTGAGTCTTGATGAAGCCAAAACTTAATCGCTTCAATTTTCATCGAGGGTCACCACTTATCCCTAGTCGTGAATCGCAATTTGTGTGAGGTCGCGACCTCACTCGACAACAAGCCCATGCGACCTTGCGACTCGCGACAAGGTCGCAAATCACAATCACATACCTATTTAGCCTCACAACCTTTCCCTGCTCGTGCGACTTGTGACTTGCCTTGCTTTCGAGATTGTGATTGTTGACCACTTAAGTGTCAACTACAAAATTGTCAAAGACTCCATGTGCAGAACTTATTTCAAAGCATTCCATCATGGTTAGAACATTTCGAATTTTAGAACTTCTTCATCATCATCATTCAACGGATTGTCAACATTTTGTATTCCAAATTCTGTAGTCCTGCAAGGATATTGTAAAAATGATTCTAGTATGATGAAAAATAAGTCATGTAACGCATCTAGGTAGTTTAGGATTTTGCTATAGAGTTTTCACTTTAGGGAGTTTTTTTCCTTAGCTAATTATTTGTGTTTCTCAACGCTAAATAATTAGTTAAGTTTTTCTATCAAATATCCCCCAACACTAGAGTGAGGCTTCTTGATGGTAAAGTCTTAGATGAGTCTTAGTGTATAGAGTCGATGTATATTGCCATACTAGATCATGTTTAAAGTTTTGTAGAATTTGGTTGTGTCAAAGTGTCGATTTTTAATTATTAAAATTTCCCACTAGTCAAGATTTTTAATAATTATTTCATGTAAAATGTAAAAAAATGTTGTTTATAAAAGTTGTAGGGGTATCAGTAATCAAAATTAGACCTCAACACTTCAACCTTCTATCTAGACACACTTTAAGTGTCAACGAACGTGTATTTACCCCTCATTTCCTATTTTTTTTTCCTTTTTTCACAAAAACTGGCAATTAATTAGCCAAAAATTACTCTGAAAATAAAATGAGGGAAACTAAAAATTCTCTTAGTGTAAAAATGATTAAAAAATGAAGTGGACCTTCCCAAGGAAGAAGCCTAAGTAAAAAAGTGAAGGAAACTCCACAAATCAAGCAAAAAAAGTCACCAAGGAAATTCGATGGCCAGAAAAGGGAGTTAATTTCCCAACAAATCAAATTTTTTAAAGGAGATGGTCCAAATTGGTTAAATTGAATGTGAATCTTTTGAGGATAAAGGTTGGAAACTATTTTTGAGTGGTCCAAACCTCTTCGGATCAAGTTTTTCTTCACCTAACCACTCCTCCAAGGCAAATTAATTTCTCTCTCCATGGTCTGCGTAGGGGTTTCTACAGGAATCGATTTCTCTTATGGTCAAAGATGAATAACAAATTGAACCTAGCCGTTTTCCACTTGGGGAGGCTCTTATCTCTCATTTTTTCTATAAATTGAGTTTTTTCTCTCTCATTGTGACATCATGTAATTGAGCTCTTGGCTATTAAAGCTCTGCTACTCCTTTGTATTGGATTTTTTCTGAATAATAAATAAATCCTTTGGTGGCAATGTTGTGTGGTGTTATTCTTCTATCTCCTATGGTAATATTTTTCTGATTCTCTAGTGCTTAATGTTCTCCTAGTGTTATAAATTGATATTTCCATTTGCCATTTTGGATTTATTGGTGTATAGTTATTTTACATTAATATTTGGATTAGAGAAACACTCTCTAGAAGCGCCAACAGGTTTTCTATTAAACCCCTAGTCTTCCTTTTCATTGTACTATCTAATTTTATGTAACAAAATATTTCATAGGTGTGTAGGTTTTTGTTGTTGTTGTTGTTGTTGTTGTTGTTGTTTATTTATATGAATCAGATCTTGAGCGTTTGGGGACGTTTTCAGTTAAACCAACTAACTCTCAAGCATAGAAGTGGAAGAACACATATAGATCTCTCTCAAAAGCTTATAATAAGATCATTTTAAAGGGAGCTTCCTCGCCATAGCTTGCAAAATTTATTGTTAATCATTCAAATCTATTTATTTATGTGCTTAAATTGTTAGATCTAGCTATTTTAGAGCTTCTCTTCCGCTACCCAAGAGTGGGGGTGTCCTCACACTCTTTGGGCTAGTAGATTCATAAATTTTATATACATTCCTAATCTATTTTGTATATATATTCCTTTTGTATATAGTTATTGTGTATATCTTGGATTTTCTCTCTATTTTCTTGCAGATCTGAAGAAAGGAGTAAGGGTTTGGCTTGGAGAATTTTCTTGAAAATATTTTTTGCAGGTTGAAGCTTGAGGATCAAAGAGAACTAATTTTTTGAAACTAAACACTTACTAGTAGATTAAACTCTCTCCCATCCCGCGTAGATCCTAGATGCCTAGGGTTTCAAGCCCTTTTTTTCAAGTTTGATTTTGAAGGAAAAATTCATTTGGGGCGTGGAAAAACTGAGATCGAAATTTTCTTGGAGGCCTTATTCATTTTGGAGCCTATCTCTCTTCTCTTCTCTTCTCATGTGAAATCTCTTTTCTCTTGGACATCTTGTCTCTTTGAGCGGGATTTTTTGAGGATGAAAGCAATTTAATTTTTGAAGAGAATTCATTTAAGGCTTAGAGTATTCCAGATCTAAAATTTTGTGTAAGTCATCTTCAAATTTTTGAGCCATTTTCTCCTTGGCCATGAGCATAAAGAGGGTCACTCCCTCTTCTCTTGCATATTTCTCTTACAAAATTGGACGTCTATCTTTAGCGTGAGGCTTCTTATAGGAAAATCAGTTGCTTCATTTGGGGAAATTTCCATTGAGAACTTTTGCTAAATCATTGTAAAATCTTCCTCCTTTGCAATATTGACATCTCAAGGAGAGGGCATTTGCTTTTGAAGCTATTTATTTTGTAAACCCTCCTTAGAGATATAAGACTCACATTCCTGTCTAAGAGGGTCTCTCTTGTAATCATAATAGTAAAGAACATCTTTTTCTTGAGGGAGCTTGGGGTTTTCCCCATGGTATCCCTTCCCCTCATTTGGTAGGAGATATTCTTGATTGGTTGATCACTAACTTGCTAGGTTAGTTTAGTTTCTTACATTATCTAATTAGTAAATTTAGTTTCTAATCTTCTAATCACTTGAAAATCAATTAGCTTGGTTTTATTTCACTACTTGCTTCAATTTTCATTTGAGTAGCTCGTGTCTTAATCTCATTTGTATTGAAGTTGCTTCTCCATTTTCTTGATCTAATTCACATTCTTCATTTGAGTGGTTTTATTGATGAATTGCCATTAAAGTAAATTGAATTTTCTTAATTGATCTATGCATTCTAAACACACATTTATTGTATCATTTAAATGAAGTGGTACTTTTACTATTGGCATATTTGAAGTATTTCACATTGAAGCATCTTGTCTAAATTGACATATCTATCATCTCATTTGGAGCACTTGTTTATATTAGTATATAATTTGCACTCTCTGTAATTTACCTCCAAGCATAAGCTTGGTTGATAGAAATTTTAGAATACTTGCTTAGCTTCATTCAATTCTATAAATTTGAGTTGAGAGCAAAGGTCAAAACACTTGTCTTCACAGTTCTCTTGTGGCTGAGCCCTTGTAGGAGCAAAGACACGTGGGTTGTCTTGAAGTCTAGGTGGGTATTGTTAATGAAGGACAAGTGCCTCCTCAACCTAGCCTTTTTGCAATTCACATCAAACTTTACCAAGTGTTGAGGAATTGAGGGAAAGTCTCACTGTAGAATAAGCTTTAACTAAAATTTAGCAAGACCACTTAGCCATCACAGACTCAATTAACATTGTTTCATCTTACAATTGGTTATTGTACAAGTTAAGTACAAGTGCTTCATTTTACTTGCAAGTATCACATTTTATTATTATTGTACTTGTCAATTATATGCTCATTGTCCTTTGATATCATTCTATCTTTTGGGAACATTTCTCTTAGACACAAGTATAATATCAAATTGTGCATAAGCCCTTATGATTTTTGTTGGACACCTAATCCTAAAGGGTTAGAGTGGAAGCCGAATGGACAAAGCAGTCCAAGGGACCTTGGGATGTGAATCCCAACGGTCACCAAATGTACTATAAATGTATATCAGATTGTTAATAAAAGCAATGCATGATTTATCTTCCTATTGTTCTCCCTCACCATGTCTGTTTAACATGGTATCAGAGCCATGATGTGTGGCCTGTGTAGTTGCCTTGAATAGCGCTGGCCTAGCCTTCATTACCTGCGCTCTGTCTGCCACACCTGTGCTGCCCTGACATATTCTATTTGTGATTTCTGCATATGCTCAGAGACCAAAACAATTCGCTTTGAGGAGTTACCTCCCAACCACTATTTTTGGCTTCCTTTCTACCCTTGTAACTCCCTCCTGCCTATATTCGGCAGACTGACACCTCTGGCCTGCCGTTCAAAATCTCTCCACTCTCCGCTTACCTCTCTCTCCTGCTCTCCACTTTCATTTTTTCCGCCCTCTCTGAATTCGCTCTATTTTCTGTGCAAGGATGCAATTTCATTAAGATGTTAGCTTATGTGTTTATATCCGACCAACTTTTCACCTTCATTGCTGGGCGGATTCCACCTCTATTCTACCTTAACGTCTGACGATTCTGGTCGCTTCCATCACTGAGGAAGGAGAGGATATGACTGAGGAACACTGCATGCAGCCATTGAAGCTCACCTCAACCGTCAGAATTTGAGAAGTCTTGAAATTTGGTATCGTCCTGCGTGGAGGCACCTTTAAACACTGTTCCTGGAGGTCTGTGTTGCGTGGAAGACTGAGATGCATTGATCGTGCCATGAGTGAAGTAGTTATATTGTTCAATATATATTGTAGCCAGACATATTCAATACATATTTTGCGTTGAATGTTTTTAAAGGGTCCATATGGTATTGGTATTGGTATTGGTATGGTGAATGCATATGTACGTTGAACAACTCCTTCACGGCCAGAACCTAACATCCTTCTCCATCTCGTATTTCCTGCTCAAAGCATCACTTCAAGTTAATATTTTTACTCGCGTAAAATGAAGCACACATCAAGTTTGAAAATATAAACAAGTTAAGATCTATGAATTTTCTCTGTTATAGCTCCCCTTCTTGTCGGACTGCTCTGCACATTTGAGACATTTCGAGGTTTGGATTTCGGCTATTAGCAATGGGATTGAAGTAGGCAAGGGTTTTCTGAAAAGATGCCAAGGCTCCGGCGGGGCAATCTCAGTTATACTCGCTGAGTTTCGGCAATCGTACGGAATTCATTGTTATCATGTTATGATCAAATAGTGTAAGAACACTCTAGAATCATTGCGAATTCTCAAAGTTTAGGTGTTGTTCAATCTAAAAGGGTTTGGCCTAGCAGTTAATGCATTGCAGCTAGCAGTGGATACGACGGTTGCACTGACTTAGCTTGGAAGTTGTTTGAATATGGGACACTTGGCTTACATTTCGTCAGTCTCTTCACTAATTGATATTCGAGTTGGTTGACTAAGATCTTCATTTGTTACTTTGTGCCTAGTGTCTTTTACCTTCAGATTTAGCCGTTGATTATGCTAGAGGAAAGTCTATAGTACTGTTTTGCATGATTGTCAATAGCCCTTTGGTGTTGGAAATGGCATTGTGAATGGTCTTGTTAATGATGTTACGAAAAGGAATCCACCTCCTAGCTGCCCAAATGCGAATGGAAATGGTAAGCATGCCTAATAAGACTGAACTGATTGAGTTTGGATTGTAAATTTTTGGTGCTTTTAGTTCGAGTCAGTGTTAGCATCATTTTTTCTTTGATATTGAAATTAAGTTTCGCTTGTTCTCAAGTATTACAAAAGAGGTCCAAATCTACAATTTGCCGAACGTTCTGTACAGAAGATAGAGTGGGGTATCAATTGTCGGTTGCCCCTATGCATTAGAATCTTGAGCATACTACATGTGAAGTGTTTAACATGGTACTTATTGTTTGTTGGCATATAATAGAGGAATTTATTTGACAACCGAACATAAAGGAGAATCAATTTTCAAGATTTCCCTCTTATCATCGGGCACTTTTAATTTTGAAGAATATTGCAATTTGCCTTTACAAGTACATTTGTGATCATTTATTGACTTGAGTTGTTTAAATAATGACAAAAATTCATCGATTATTGGAGTTATTGAGAACTCTAATCGTATCAACGGCTCACAACACAGTGCAAATAAGGAAAGAAACTCTCTATGACATTCAGACATGTCTGCATAATGTATAGGAAAATATTGAGTTTTTGCAGCTTGAGACAAAGCTACAGCAATGGAGTCATCTTTCTGAACTCGTTTCTGTTCAGAAGATTGAAACAGACTCCCATAAACAACAAGTCAATAATGTTCCTGTTCATTGAAATAACGCAGCAGTTGTAAATACAGATGCAGAAGTTCAGTCTGCACTTCCCAAGCCCATCATTAGACCTTGGGAACAGCTTGTCCACAACAAGCACAAAACTGGTCTTGGATATGACAAGGACTTGTCCTTTCATATTCCAGACTACTCAAAACCCATTCAGTT
>APFE031524739.1:115236-131931 GCA_000404065.3 Pinus taeda
AGGTTTCCCTCTTTAAAACAATAGGATCACTTCCTCTAGTAGAAGACTTACAGCTTCTTGCTAGTTTTGGAAGAGTTCTGGGAACTGCACTAAGCGTTCCAGTGTTGGTGGCTATCCTTAAACCACCGCCCTTTTTTACCAACATTTCATAGAGCACATTCAGCCTAGTGCTGCCATTCATTATTGCACATTTTGTATTACAGCTCTTTTCTTGGACTCATACATAACCCTTCGGATTAAGGGGGGGAATGTTGGACACCTAATCCTAAAGGGTTAGAGTGGAAGCCGAATGGACAAAGCAGTCCAAGGGACCTTGGGATGTGAATCCCAACGGTCACCAAATGTACTATAAATGTATATCAGATTGTTAATAAAAGCAACGCATGATTTATCTTCCTATTGTTCTCCCTCACCATGTTTGTTTAACAATTTTATTTCACTAACCCCTTGCTTTCCAGCTTATCCAATTGTGCAATTTGTTGAATTTTCTTGATATATCTCATTTGCAAGTATTATTGATTCATTTTATGAGAATATATTTCTTGCAATAATATTTGGCATTGGTCTAAACATATTTGTCTTGTAGGATATCTAGTGAACATAATTGATTTATCTAAATCATTTATTGTTATATGCTCCTAGTTGTTCATACTTGCTAATCAATCTAATATTAAGATCTAATTCAAGATGCTAAATTGTTGAATCCCTAATTAATTCAATTAGCATCGTTAATCTCTTAGAGCTTGTTATCCTTAGCAAGTTTTCTTATTAGAATCATCTTTAGGGACCCCCTCCCCTTGGTTTAGCTAAGAGAGAACCTAAACACAAAGAGTTGGGAACATGTGACATCCCCTTCTATGAGTGTTGTACCTTAAATACCACACCTTGGGAATATGTGCATATTAGGCGACAACAACAACTAGACTATCCTTGAACCCTAAGTTGCAAGGTCGCAAAATTGTAATTGAGAATATTAATGGCCTATGCGACCTGCTGTAGTTTGCAACCCTACAATCTATTCTTTCTTTGTGACCTAAGACCTATTCTCCCATTGCGATCTTATACCCTGCTCTCACCTAGCGATCTTCTTTGAGTTGTGATCTTGCAACTTGTCTTACTTTTCGAAACTGTGACAGAAGCCCATCTTCCTCCTTGCTAGTATCTAATTGCCCATACCTTGTAACTTGGGGACCTACAATGATGCTTTGTTTTTGATTGGTCATTTTTCGTTATTCATGCTAACTAACATCTTTCTCTTGGGACCATATTTTTGAAATTCCATGTGACAATGATCTGGACTACATCAATATATCATTCTTTTCCAGAGAGATGGCACCATCAGTGGTCAAGGATCCTTGCAAAGCTTCAAGTAAGAGCTATGCCAAAGCTAAAAGCAGTACTGAAGGAGTTGTAGATAGTCCACCAACTCTGCCTATATATGGAGACACTACATGTAATATTAACTGATCAGGTGCTCAATATTTAGCTCAAAATCCAGAGTTCTCAAATTGGCTCGAAAACTATATGGTCACGTCTGTCTCATCAAGGCGATCATAATGCAATTCGTTTCATCGAAAACAGAGTTTGGATGAAGGAGAAAAGACATGTTGTTTGTTTTCCTAAACAACTAAAAAAATTGCAGAATGGTACAGAATGATGACATGGCAGTCCAGTGAGCAGTGTAGTGAACAAGGGGAATCTTCTTCAGTTTTCGCCCAATGGGGCTGTGACAAATGTCACCTCCAGATTCGCCAGTGTGGTTGTGTGAAAGGGAAATTGCCTAGTTGACCTCTAAGGTGGAATTTGTTTTTTTTTTTTAATTTAATTAAATTATTACTATATATATTAATTATGTTATATTTTATATAACTTTTTAATTATATATATATATATATATATATATATATATATATATATATATATATTTTAAATATTAATCAAAACATTAAAATCCGCATATGTATCTGTTATGGCGCATTTCAAAGTCATTTGTCATTTTCAAAATCTGACGGCAAATTTAAATTTAAAATTGGTCAAAGTCCGAATTATATAAAGGTTCAATTAAATTTCATATGGCAAAAGCATATATGGGTGGGTGGAGGCGGGTTTTGAACTCGTGACCTCCCCCACCCAATTTCCATGCCAAACCAACGAACCATGGGAGCGAATTTTGAAATAACCAACATACTTAAAGCACACGGATTTGCTGACGACGGGGTGGTGGGAGCTAGCCCTGCAGGCTAGCCCCCACCCCATGAGACCTCAAACACGTGACCAAGGGCCAGTGCCAGCACTAAGTGTGATTAGCACCATAATCAAGATTAGCAGTTAATTAATCTATTGATTAAGTTGGCAGAATTTATGGCGGAGCCACCAAATCCGGAACCGCCACCAAACTTGGCGGACTTAACTGGAGCCTCTCTAGATTTAGTGGAGGTTTCCTAGGAAAAATTGAGTGAAGCATAACTTGCTCAATTTTCAACCAAATGGAGATCAGAAAGAAGTGTTTTTGGCTAATTGGGATCTTCTGAACATATTGGTGCAGGTATCAGGAGCCATAGAGCTTTGTAAACAACATTTTTGTCACAATGAGCTAATATAGAGGCCTAAGCCATGGAAGTTGGACCAAGGAGATGTAGCCCAGAAGGGATGAACTTCTTCATCAAAACATTGTGTTAATGTTTCTCTTTGATGGTTCGCTGTATTGTAGATGTTTGTTGTTCATTATTCATTTTTGAAGCTATTTTGCTCATGAATGTCTTGTTTAACTTAAGGAAATTTACCTGTTTGTAAGCACCAACAACAAAGGAAACCTCTGCCCAAAAAGAAAGAAGCAAGCACATGCTTATAAATTTGTAATTGTTATCAGCACAACAAAACTAATCATACAAAAATAGAGCAAGTTGGTATCAAAGCACAAGGTTTAATTGCTTGATTGCTTGAGTTTGTGCAATTAGGATTTTAATGGTTGCAAAATTGTGATTCTTACAAGGTTAAAGTTGCAAAGAGGAAAAGGGAAGCTATTGGTTGCAACTCCTGAGGTAATGCCCAGAAGAAGGAGAGCCACAAGGCCAAAATCTCCACCACCCAAAGTTCCAAATCTAGCTACACTTGAAGTTCCTCAAGGTTTGCCTTTAATTGAGATTGAAGAGGTACAATCAATACAAATTTTTGAGCCTATATCCATAGCCATTATGTTTGGAGAAAGAGAGCCTGAAGGTCCCTCTTCAGAAGAGGAAGAATTTAAGAGAGCTTTTTATACTTTAACTGAGATGGTTAAAGTCCTCTGTGAAGAGAGGAACATCGAAATGGTTCGAGAGAGTTCTAAACCTCCACATGGAGAAGGAAGCTCAAAGGAAAAAAAATGAGAAGAAGGATTCCAAAGAGAATGGTGGAAACCCACCTCTATCTCCACCATCCTCATCATCTTCATCATCTCACACAACATCATCTTCCACTACCACCACTAAAACTTCCCATACTCATTCCAAAACCCCAAAAAGGAAAAACTCCATTACTGAAATTGGACATAAAATTCGAACTTCCCATGTACAATGGAGAGGTGAATGCAGAAAAGTTGGACAATTGGATTCGATAGTTGGAAGTATACTGTAGAATTCAGAACCTTCAAGAAGACGACATAAAGATCCATTTGGCTTCATTGAGGCTAGAAGGAGCTGCACTAGTTTGGTGGGAAGCAAAGACTCAAGAGGAAATGAGAATCCATATTAAGATATCCATTTCTTGGGTTGAATTTGTTTCTGCAATTAAGAAACAATTTTATTCTTTAGCCTATATGCAAAAAGCCATTATGAGTTGGCATAATTTTAGGCAGCTTAAAGGCCTAACAGTCCAAGATTATACACATGAGTTTAGGAAAAAGGCTTTGTTATTAGGAGTGAATTTGAATTCCCAAGATACACTGCTGAAATATATTGGAGGTTTACATTCCTATCTTAAACACACTATTCTTATGTTCAATCCAACTAATTTAGATGAAGTATGTGTGCAAGCCACATATCTTGAATCTAGAGGAAAGAACACTTATAAAGAGGATAGTAACAAAAAACCACCTATGGGTAAGGAGAAAGAGAAAGGAGGAAAATGGAAGGGAAAGAAAAACGAAAATGTGAAGAAAGAAGGGGATAAAATCACATGCAAACACTGTTCCAAAGAGGGGTATGATGAAGCCCACTGCTAGAAATTGCATCCAGAAATGAGACAAAATAAGTTCAACAATAAAGGGAAACAAAAAGCCACTACTATCACTCATGAAGATTTAGGTTCTGAATCAGGTGATGAAAACAAAAGCACTGTCATGGGAATCAAAGGAAAACAAGATATTGCAAGCACTAGTTCACAAAACTGTAACACTACTACTATTCCAGATGAAAAGAGGCGAATTGAGTTATTTCATGTTAGGGTCATATCTAAACACACCAAGATTGACACACTCTTCGATAGTGGGTCACAAGAGAATCTAATATTTGAAGACTTAGTCAACAGATTGAATCTTGAAACTGTACCTCACCATAAACCATACCCTTTGGGATGGATAACAAGAGACACAAGTTTACATGTTACAAGAAAATGTTTGCTTAAGTTTGCAATCATTGCAAATTTTGTTGACGAAGTAGAGTTAGATGTGGTATCGCTTGATATTTCCAATGTGGTGTTGGGTAGTCCATATTTGTATGACTAGAAAGCAGTCTTTTATTCCCATGAAAACGAGTATCACTTATTCAAGGATGGTGTGGAGTACATAGTGAGAGCCCACCACAAAAAAGCTAGTGAATGCAAGTAAAAGTTTTGTATCTCTCATGTTCAAGCCAAATGATGATATTGTTTATGAAAATGTTGTTGCATGTAATGCAAGTTTCAATTTTGATTTGGTTGGTTCAGTTCATTAGAGTGATGAAGTATTTAAGGTTGTGAAAGAATCGTCCTTCAAGGAGAAATAAACTTCACATGAAATATCTTTGAAGTGATAAGTTTCTCTTTGTGATTTTAGCATGCAAGGGTTGACAAAATTGCAAAGTGTAAAGACACCAACGCACTGCAAAAGTTTGTTGAACAATGGGCTCATTCAATCATTCCTTACACCATGTTGTGCACCGATGATTATGGTGCTAAAGAGAAATGGTAAGTATTTCAAGAAAGAGGACAAAAGGAGTAGTTTTCGCCAAAACAAAGTTGTAAAAAGAGGTCAGTGCAAGAATATACGTAACACCAAACAAGAATGATCTGTATGGATTTTGAAGTTGTATGTTCTTTGTAACACTTCTATTACATACATATATTTGAATTATGGCAAAAAAGAGTCCTTTCTTGAAGAAATTGTCTACTTGGGTGACATAAACATGTTTAGAAATTTTTCTTATGCATATGTCATCTATGAAGGAAAATTGTTTGATTTTTTGAAGATATCAAAGTACAAGTTGGGTTTCACTTCTTAGCATTTGAGCCATGATATTGGAGGAGGTAAGTTGAAGGCAAGCCTCTCCAAGTTGGATGCCATTGTTGATTGGTCAATGCCCAAGATTGTCATTTTGATAAGAGGATTGTTGGGAGTAGCACAATGTTGGAGGACAGTTGTTGACATTTCTTCTTTCGAAGCTCCTTGGCATTCATTGTCATGTGTGTGCAAAGTCTTCCAGTGGGGAGGCAAACAACAAGAGGCATGTGTTGCTTTAAACCAAAAGACCAGTTCAATTCTTTTTTATGCTCTTTCAAACTTGAAAGATTGATTTGATTTTCAGGTTTATGCGAGAAACTTCACCATCTTATTTCATTCAGAATATTTTCATGGTGTAAAAATTAAGTTGTCGTGATCCATGCACTTTCATTGGATGGAGACTTGTCAAAAATTTCACTTGGTTCGAAGGTACAAAATAGGTATAAGCAACAAGTTCATTGTTATTCCTTTTAGGCTTATTGGTTATGTAACTGTTGTATTCAAGCGTCATTATATTTTACATGAAAGTTATGTTCAAAAAAATTCATACTTTCAAGATGTACAATTGGGCTTGAGTCATGTAAACCAAGTAGTGAAATTTGTCATCCATTTGCATTACATTTTGTTATGTCATCTTGGTAAGAAAGATGTTGCTTTTGATGGTGACATGGACAAAACCATGAGTTTCTATGAACGACTGAAAATGGTGCAAACAGTGCAAGATTAGATTGAAAAGGGCAAAGACAAGTATAGGTATAGAATGGGGTCTTTAAGGCAACTGAATTTTGATTTCCTTAGAGAGGAGCTCAAGGAAACAAATTCGTCAAAAACCAATTGGACTGAGCTTGGAAAGGTGAGGGAGTTGTACCCTCATCTACTTGTTAGATAATAGTATCTTTTGGGGCCCAAAAGGCTTCTAGTGGGGAGGAATGATCAGGGGCTTAGTGTTTAGCTCATAATTCAAAGTTCTCAGATTGACTCAAAAACTATATAGATGCGTCTGTCTCGTCAAGATGATCGCAACGCAATTCGTTTCGTCGAAAACTAAGTCCGGATGAAAGAGAAAAGGCCTGCTGTTCGTTTTCCTAAATAGCGAAAAAAATTGCAGAATGAGACAGAATGATGACACGACAGTCCAGTCAACAAGGGGAACCTTCTTCAGTTTTCACCAAATGGGGTTGTGACAAATGTCACCTCTGGATTCGCTAGTGTGATTGTGTGAAAGGGAAATTGCCTAGTTGGCCTCTAAGGTGGAATTTGTTTTTATCTTATTTAATTAAATATTATTATATGTAATTATTATGTTATATTATATAATTTTTAAATTAGATATATAATATAATTAATATATATTATATATTTTAAATATATTAATTAAATATTAATCAAACATTAAAGATCAACATATGAATATGTTATGGCGCATTTCAAAGTCATTTGTCATAATCAAAATCCAGTGGCAAGTTTAAATTTAAAATTGGTCAAAGTCCGCCCACCCAATTTCCATGCCAAACCAATGAACCATGGGAGTGGATTTTGAAATAACCATCCATGTTCATATATTTAAAGCACATAGATTTGCCGACGATGGGGTGGTGGGAGCCAGCCCTGCAGGCTAGCTCCCACGCCATGTGACCTCAAACATGTGACCAAGGGCCAATGTCAGCACTAAGTGTGATTAACGCCATAATCAAGATTAGTAGTTAATTAATCCATTGATTAAGTTGGCGCAATTTGTGGCAGAGCCACCAAATCTGGAACCACCATCAAACTTGGTAGACTTAACTGGAGTCTCTCTAGATTTGGCGGAGGTTTCCTAGGAAAAATTGAATGAGGCATAACTTGCTCAATTTTCGACCAGATGGAGATTAGAAAGAAGTGTTTTTAGCTAATTGAGACCTTATGAACACATTGGTGCGGGTATCAAGAGCCATAGAGCTTTTGTAAACAACATTTTTGCCAGATTGAGCTAATACAGAGGCCCAAGCCATGGAAGTTGGACCAAAGAGATGTAGCCTAGGAGGGGTGAACTCCTTCATCAAACAATTGTGTTAATGTGTCTCTTTGATGGTTTGCTACACTGTAGATGTTTGTTGTTTATTATTCATTTTTGAAGCTATTTTGCTTATGAATGTCTTGTTTAAATTAAGGAAATTTACCTATTTGTAAGCACCAACAACTAAGGAAAGTTCAACACAAAAAGTAAGAAGCAAACGCATGTTTATAAATTTGTAATTTCTATTAGCACAATAAAACTAATCATACAAAAACAGATCATTAACAAGAAAACACAACTTACCTGGTGGGACATTTACTCAAATTTTGCAAACAAGGATATTCCACGGGATTAAGAAGATTTCAAGGTATACATTAATATCAAGAGGTCTTCGTTGCACACCCACCAATTTTCCCATGTGTTGAAACAAATACACTGGATATTGCAACATGCAAACGAATATCACTGGGCAATCAAGAGGCATACCAAAGAAATTTTAGCATCCTTCACGACCACTGACATTGCAACCTATTACAAGTTGCCTAAGTGAGAAGAGGCCTTCAACACCAGATGGTTATCAATCTTCAAAAAGTCTACCAAGGACATATTGAAATCATGGTGGCAAGAGCTAACCAAGTTTAGGCTATGGGTAGACCAGGGTTAAAAAACAGAAGGCGTCTGGAAGCAAGGAAAATTTCAAGGATGGAAAATTTTCTTAAAGTTTAAAAACATTGGCGAATCTCACTAATCCCTAATATGCAAACTATAAAATGTTTATTGATATATTTGTAAAATTATTCAAATTTATAATGATTTTATATGTAGTCTCTATATAATGTTGGCGATTTTTAAGGTAAAATAATTTTATATTCTAAAATTTGGGTGAATCATCTTTTATAAAAAAATGGAAATTGGCGAATCCATTTTGTAGAAAAATCATGGAAAATTAGCCCACTGGGCAAACATTAGCCCTTAAAATTTTCCATGTCTGGAAGGTGTATCAGTTAATGACAACCATGATGAACAAGTTGTATGGGAGAACATATATTGATACTTCTGTAGGATCATGGGTATCTCTAATGCACACAGATGCCACTAAAGGGACAATATTTAATTGGCAAAACATTCTTGCATCGACACTCAAGATAAACATTCAAGCAACCAAGAATTTAGAGAGAGGTCAACCATCAAAATTTTATATGGCATCTTAATATCTCCTTGATGCAATTTGTGCAAAATGCATATTTGAGGATAGAATATGAAATAGACCTGGGAGGAGAAAGAGCTTGCACACATTCATTATAAAAGATTTTGGTACCTAGGCGATAAAGGCATGTATTAAACCTTTGTAGAATCTTTCATTGCTTCTCTGTATCTTGCACTCTTTGGTGAAGACTCTCCATGTATGTCTAAAAGGGCCAAGAACATGATCCCTAATGTAGCAGATTGGTTCCATATTCGAGAAGCAACTTATATTAGGGCTTTCATCGCTTACAAGCCTCCTCATGCTCTCCCCACACTAGCGACAAATAAAGTGCTTTTATAAGAGGTTTGCTATCAATTGACTACTGGGTTGTCCAAAACATTAGTAAAAGGAAAAAAGGGGTCAATGCCCATGTTCCCTTTGAAAATTGGAGCATATACTCTCGAGAACATTAAGGAAAATGAAGTGGAAACCAAGGAATTGAAGGGTTTCTTCTTTTTTGATCTAAGGTTCCAAAAATATGACCCAAAAGGTATTGTAGCCACACATTGTAAGGAAATTGGCTTCAAGTGGTCTTATGCTCATTTTAAAGATGATGACAAGGATAAGGTCAAGAACATATACAATACTTCCAAAGAAAAGGGCCAAATGAACAAAAAGAAGAGGAAGAAGAACAATCATATAATGATACCCAAGATAGCATGAGTCTTGAAGCTAGGGTTGTCATCCTTAAAAGGAAGAAAGGGAAAGAAAGTAGTAAATGAAAATGAAAGAAAAATAAGGTTGACAAGAAGGAAGGAGCCCAACAAGAAATACAAGAAGAGGAGGAAAATCAAAATAAGAAAGAGGAGGAAATGAGAAGAAAAGAGGAGCAACACAAAAAAAAAAGAAGAAGAGGAAGAAATGAGAAAGAAACTAGAAGAGGAAGAATTCAAAAGAAAAGTTGACGAAGAACAAAGGAGAAAAGTTGAAGAAGAAAAAAGGCAGAAAGAAGAAGAAGAAGCCAAAAGAAACAAACAGATTCATCCCAGCAAATTGAATAAGATCTGCTCAAATCGATAGGGGATCAATAATCAAAAGCTTTAGAGATGTAGTTAGATATGCCTCCTTTGGATATTCCACCATCTACTCCAAATTATTGGTGGACATTTCCCACTACAGGAATTGGGCATCCCACAAGAAGAAGAAGAAGAAGAAGAAAAGTGTTGGATATTACTAGGCTCACTTTTGATTGGGTTCAATGTAATATTATGCAGGAAAGATGAAATTGCTATGCCAAGAATCCAACTAAGCTGATATCGGTGGTCAATGAGAAGGAAAATATCATAAATACCACCACGAACCCATAAATGATTGCCTAGTTGGAACTGTTTTTGTGAAAAACACTGAGATAAATGTGAGTAGATTGAACAAATAGGTTGCCAATCTACAAGCCAAGCTTGATGCCTATGGACAAGGAGTTTCACATGTATAGATTGAGAACCATACCTTTCTTACATCCCACTCTCAGGGTAAAGAATTACAGACATCCATTTCATATGAGTTACATATACTAGCAAAAGCGATGGACCTAGTTTTTCATGAAATCATGATCCTGCATCAAGTCATGGCCTCATTCCCTAACATGCACAAAGAATCAAAAGAAATGGGACTGATGATTGAAATAGCCACAATAGTAGTTGAGCATATGCATTAGTGGACTAATCAATACACTAATGTGCCAGAGGAACTACCAAGAAAATATTGGATCACAACGAAGAACAATAAAGTGGTCATGCACATCAAGATGTAGTCACATGATAAATTGGCTAGAGATATGGACAAAGTGATAAAATCATACCGACACTTACCAGGTCCACTAGAATCTCTTGTCAAATTGCACAAGATTCCCTCTATTGGCGCACTAGGTGAAACAAGAGCAAAGGAGGAAGTAAAACAAGAGATTCAAGCAATATTAGAACCTATCAAGGAAGCCGCAACAAAGGATGACTTGGAGGTCACAAAGGAGATGGCACTTAGTATGTGTTTGAGCTCGTAAGGATGTATACAAAGTTGATGACTCTATCAAACTAGATTAAGGCCCAGAAACTCACCCTAATACTAGATGCACTGGAGTTCCTGGAAATGCATGGAGACGAGTTAGAAAACCATATTTTGATTCTTGCAGGGGAATACCAGCTCTGGCCGACATATTTGGTTCAATAATTACAACTTATGTTCCAAACCTTTCTATTACTAGATTAGTTGATTAACATCATTTGGTTTCTTGTTATTGATGTAAATAGTATTTTGTTGAGAATACACTAGGTCTTAGAGTAGAGAGTCACATGGGAATATGAAAGGTCATGGCGTAATTCAATAGTCATAGAAGTAGATGAAAGGTCACCGCATTTTATATAAATATATCCTCATGGCTCAATGTAAAGGACTTTTAGTTTTGCACTGAATTGGTGCATAGGTTTGAGAGCTGATAGACCTTTAGTGAATGCAAGTGGTGATTTTGTACTTCCACTTATGGATGTCATGGAATTTTCGTGTGATAATGCTATGAGTATTTCATCTTTTGATGCTCGTCGAGCCTAAGCGTGCAATCCTTTCATGTGTTATGAATCATAATAGGATTTCTCTTGTGATAATCAGATGATATGTTTTGAGCTTATTTTAATAATGCTTATGTTGTTGAACTATTTCATTGATTTGAGCATATGTTATGCGTGGGATGGTGCACCTTTACATGCTTTTATGAGGTTGTTGGTTATGAACTTATTTATGATCAATGAACTAATCTCTATTGGATACATGGGTTTTATATGAAGTTTTTCTAACATCGCTTCTCTTGAGATTCATATTAATGTTACCTAGTCATTATTTTATGGCATAACATTCCACATGTTTAATTTCCATAAGTTTCTCATTTGCATTTGTAGAGGGTTTTATTTTCTTCTCTAATGATTGTTGTGTGTTTCATCCAAAGAAAAATATATGAAATATGATGGCTGCCGGGCCTACATACTAGATGGGACTCCTAAACCAAACGATGTAGAGTGTAGTTGGGATCCTGCACTGGGGAGATCCCCTTGCTATCGACAGTACATTCCGGTCCATCAATGGATTTTTTGACGCTAAAAGGAGGACCCTCTTGTTTTATGGCTAGTGCAAATACCCATCCTCACCCTGAACCCTCTCAACAAGCCAACAATCAACCTCCTCTTCTTCCTCCCTTACCTCTTCCACTTGAATATGTTCCACCTCCACTTGAAGACATCTCGCTTGAAAATTTTGAAACCCTCTACAAAGTCACATATGAACAACTGAGATCTTTACATCATGTTACTTGTCAGTTTGTCAGAATCTAGGAATTATCCCTACTATAACTTCCCTTCCACATACTCGTTCAATGCAACCTCATCATACCCATAAAGGAGTCCTATTGAGTTCAGTTGAACTCCTAATTAACATAACCTTGGATGATTTTGTTGATGTTGTTGCAAGATGCTCAATTGAAGGCCTAGGAAGTCAAGCTGGTTTTAGCAACAAAAATATTGGCGGAGAGAATTTAGAAAGTGGTAACTGTAGACAATGTGAGAACATTGAGAATGCTCAATAATCACGGGGTGGAGGGAATATTAGAAACAAATAAGATATAAGGAATGAGGAAGAGTTTAGAATTGTTAATTTTAGATAACAATGGTATGTTCTATGCTTTAGCACAATTTACTCCAATGCTCCTTATCAGCCCATTGAAAATTTCCAATTATCTTAAGTAGAAATCACATTAACTTATACACATTGACAGTAAATGCAGATAGAACATAAAAACATATGCAGAAGACAAGCCAAGACAAGAAGACACAAGATGTGGCGATGCCAGGGACAAACCCCAAAGTGGGAAAACCATTTGATCAATTCTTCTTATTATTCTTCAATAGTTCAATAGAGAGAGAGAGTAAATGATCTGATAATCACCTTATGAGTGACACCAATTTAAAGTTTATTAAACAAAGGGTATTACAAACTCATGTGCCGGTGTGTGTTCTGTGTTATTTAAGCAATTGATCGATCAGAGTGCTAATACACAGACATTTAAATGGAAAGACAGCAGAGAAATACAGTAAGCAACCACAAAGACACACGCAATTTTAATAAGGAGTTCACCCTATTCTCCAGGGCTACGTCTCCGGTCCAACTTTCAGTGGTGGCCTTATTTTATTGGGTCTTTGAGCAGAGAATTACAATGCAGGGACTCAATGTGAGTTCTCCTGAAGCATGTTTGCTTGGCAGGGTGGTACTTGGATTCCCCAAGCCACTGGAGTACACAGACTCTTCTTCTTCCTACCAGCTCTGTGATGTTCTGGTTTACAGTGGAAGGAGCCAAATGGGATGCTCGATCCGAGCAGATTCGTTTATGGTATGGCTTGAGTCTCTCAAGATTTCTAGTGCTCGATGCTGCCGCTGGTCAACTCGGCCCTCTGTCTATCTTTGCTTTTGCTTAACTGCCTCTTCCCTAGTTTCTGTCTCTCAGTGTTCAAATGTGTATTCTGTTTCACTGTTCATGGCTTTTAGTCATTCGAACCCATGCCCATTCGGTTCCTCTTCCGCCTCTATCGATTCACCTTCTGCAGTTGCGCTTGGAGTTCCCTGCTCGGCGTCAGCATGAATGCTCAGGGTGTGGCCACGTGTCCCCATCTGAACAACGCCAGCTTGCCCGTCGGTTCGTTTCTTCAATTACGTCGTGGATGCGTTCTTCCTCCACCATGGAGGTCAAATGGACCTCAAATATTCACAAACGGGGCTTAATCCTTCGTCGATTCCACTTCTTCCATTGGGCGCAATCTTAGCCGTCCGATCTGGGTCCCCCAGATCCAACGTCGTACGCACGTCCCACGCGGTTGACTTGCTCGATCGATAACACGCGATCAACGATAGTTTTCTCTCACCTCCGCCGCCACACGTCGATCGCTAAGTGGGATCGCTCTGCTTTCTCCAAAACCGTTTACCGTTTGAGGGAACCCCGATCAATACCGCTGGTTTCCGGAGTGCGGGTCCCCCCTTGTACACTTAGCACTTTGGCCTTTCCCGCCTGCGGTTCTTCGGTTCGCCATGCGTCCAAGTGCTCGGGCTTCCCCCATTTCGACATTATTTGCCCAGCTAGGCACTAATCACGCATCAAAAATCACCTCCTTTTCCCAATTCGGGGCTCCCAGGGGCTACTTTGACCTCATGCGCAGTCTCCATGGGCCTCGGTCAGCACGCTTTGACCGAGGTCCTCGTCGTTCCACATTGGCTGCCATTGCCACTAGTTCAGGGTGTTTTTGATTGCTGTTTTTTGGAATTTTTAAAGATTCGTCCCGACCCGATACAATCACGGTTCTTTTGCTGGTCTTTGATGGATTCTATTTGGATCACGACCTTCCTATTGAAAGAGCTTTTGGACCACCAAAAGTTGGTTTTCAAGCATCGACTAAGTGAGGGTATTGCTTTCTCACTTGTCCAACCTCAATCCACTTCGCATTGCTTGGCTTCGAACCTTTGAGCCCAATCCTAAGGTATTCCATTTGTCCACTACACGTTGTCCTTACCTTCCTGTCCAACACTGTGTCTTCCCGTAATTCATTAAGATATTCAGGTAGCAGGTCAGCAACATAAGGTAATTGACTCTACTCTTTAGGGTCCTCAATCATTGAAGGTTCAAACAACCTTAGGCAATCTACGTTTACGACTGAGTAGATGTGCATGTAAGATGGTAGATCAAGTCTAAAAGCATTTTCACCAATCTTCTCAAGTATCCTGAAGGGTCCATACCTGATAGGTTTTAGCTTTTTACCTTCACCTTGCATCCTGTTCTTGCTGATATACATCCAGACTTGGTCTCCAACTTGAAAACTATGCTCCATCCGATGCTTATTGTGCCTAGCCTTGTACCTGGCCTGGCTCTTTTCCAGCTGTTCCTGTACTACCTAGTAGATCTCCTAGATCTATTCAATGAACCTAGTTGTCTTGTCCACATCACTGTGTCTATCAACCATGGTATCTTTATCAAATACAAAATCCAAAGGAGACCTTGGTATGAAACCAAAACAGGTCTCAAAAGGAGATCTCTGTGTAGAAGAGTGTTTGGCTCTATTGTAAGCATGCTGCACATAACACAAGTGTTCATCCCAAATTTTAGGGTGTTTGCTGCAATATCCTCTCAGTATCTGGATCACTTTCTTGTTAACTACTTCTGTCTGGCCATCTATTTGTGGATGAAAAGCTGTGCTTTTCTTTAATTTGGTGTCAATTAGTTCCCACAGACTTGACCAAAACTTCCCCACAAATCGGGTGTCTTGATAAGATACAATAGAAGTGGGTAATCCAAAATGAACACATACATGTTCAAAGAACAATTTTGTAGTTTGTTCAACTGTAATCTGTTTACTACAGGGTATCAAAATACACATTTTGCTGAACCTATCCACAACAACATATAGATAATCATGACCTTTCCTTTATTTAGGCAGTCCTCCAACAAAATCCATGAAAATGCTTTCCCAAGGGTGAGAAGGAACTAACAATGGAGTGTATAAGCCTAGTTTTTTGTTACTAGGCTTGCTTTTAGACACATAGCACATCCTTTTACATATCTAGAAACTGTCTCACTCATTCTCGGCCAATAGCAGAACCTTTGCAGCTGTGCAACTGTTTTACTTACCCCAAAGTGACCTGATATCAGAGAAGTGTGTGCTTCCCTAATTATCTTTACTCTCTCAGTTTGTGGAATGCAGAGTTTCCTACAATGATATAAGAGTCGGTCCTTCACGTGATAGTCCAATTCTTCTATTCTTTTGCCTTGACTCAAAGTTGCATATACATCTTTAAAGTCCATGTCCTGAGCATACTGTTCTATGTAGCTTTCATGCAGCACAAAATTATGCTTAAGTAGGTAGATGCATTTATAATGGGTCTAGATAACATGTCTGGCAACCTTGTTATGTATGCCCTTTTTATATTTTGGATGACTAAGTGAAAACTGTTGTAGAAAACCACATCCATCTGTAATGTCTTGATTGATGCAACCTAGTTTGGAGTGTAGATATTGAAGTGGTGGATGATCAGTATGTATTACTGTTTCTTTTCCCATTAAGTAATGTTTCCACTTTTTTACACTCTGAACTAATGCATACAATTCTTTATCATATGTAGGATAGTTAACTACTGCAGGATTAAAAGTCTCAGAATGATAACATATGGGTTTACCGTGCTGTGTCAAAACTGCTCCCATGGCATAGCCACTGGCATCAGTTTGGATCTCAAATGGTCTTTGGAGATCTGGTAGTGCTAGTACCGGTGCTGTACTAATCTTTTCTTTCAAGGTGTCGAAGGCTTTCTGCTGTTTGCCTTCCGATTAAAAGACCTTGTTCAATCTTGTCAAGGCATGTAAGGGAGCTGCAATTGAGGAAAAATTTGAAATGAACTTCCTCCAATATTGTGCTTCTCTTAAGAAGCTTCTCACTTCTGTAGTAGACTTGGGTTTGTGCCAGTTTATAATGATTGCCACTTTAGAGGGATCTATTTTCAATTTACCTCCCCCTACTATGTGACCCAAATAATTTAGAGAGGTTTTGCCAAATTCACATTTGGAGAGTTTAACATAAAGTTTTTCTCTTTTCAAAACATCTAATGTTTGCTTAACATGCCTTAAATGTTCTTCCCATGTTTGACTAAAAATCAGAATGTCATCCAGATACACAATAACAAAATCATCAAGAAAAGGTCTGAGTACATCATTCATTAATCTCATGAAAGTAGCAGGAGCATTGGTTAAGCCAAAAGGCATAACCAACCACTCATACAACCCCTGCTTTAATTTGAAAGCAATCTTCCATGCATCTTGCTTTGCAACTCTGACCTGATGGTATCCATTGTGCAAATCTAGCTTGGTGAAATAAACAGATTCCTTCAATTGATCTAAAAGATCATCTATGTGAGGAAGGGGATAACGATTTTTGATTGTTATCTTATTCAGTGCTCGGTAGTCAATGCACATTCTCCACGAGCCAT
>APFE031524739.1:132101-175355 GCA_000404065.3 Pinus taeda
CCTTTTTGGGTGGCAGACCTTTAGGTTCTTGGAACAAGACATCATATTCTAAAACAATCTTTTCTATATCAGCTTGCTAATCAGCATTACAACCCTCAAATACATTGGTTTTATCAGGTTTCTTTTCCTTTACAAACATCAGTAGGAACTGTTTGCATGAATTTATCATTCTTTTCATCTGTCCTGAGTTTATGAGAGTATAATTATTCTTGAGCTTGTGAGATCTTACAAAGTATTTGATTCCACCTTTAACAAGTAGATACTTGTTCTCAGCTCTATAGAAAATAGCCTTTCTATCATACAAGTAAGGACTTCCTAAAACAATTCCACATATATCCAAAGGAATTACATCTAACTAAACCTCATCTACAAATGCTAACCCAAAATAAAACTTGAGTTTGCACTGTCTAGTCACTTGTAGTTGTGCTTTATCATTCAACCATCCTAATGGGTATGGTTTCTTGTGAGGTGTAGTTGCTAATCCCAATTTCTTTACAATTGCTTCAGAAATTAGATTTACTTGTGAGCCACTATCAAACAAAGTATCAATCTTTTTATTTTTGGAAACAAATCGAATATGGAAAAGCTCATGCCTTTTTTTCTCATGTTCTTCATTAGCAACATATTGAGCATAATTACTAATAGATGCTTCAGAATTCTTAACTTTTATACCTGTGGCTACAATGATTGTTTTATCTCCTGAGTCTGACCCCAAATCTTTCTGAATAGCTGCGACAAATTTCTTCTTCTTTCCCTCGGACTTCTTAGGTCTCAGCTCTGGATGCAGAATCCAACAGTGCTTATCATCATGCCCATCCTTTTTTCAGTGAGTGCATGAAGCTTTGCTTTTCTATGCAGTGTTAGCCTTCCTTTCTTTCCACTTCTGCTTTCTTTTCTCCTTTCTCTTGCTTATAGTGGGTTGGGATGATTCCCCAACTTCTGGATTTCCATTCTTTCCTCTAGCTTCTAGATGAGTAGCTTATACAGATACCTCATCTATACTAGTGGGATTAAACATGAGGATGGTATGCCTCATGTAGCTGTGTAGACCACCAATTTACTTCAAAAGAGTTTCTGGTGAGTCTAATGAGATACCCAACATCAGTGCTCTCTTTCTGAACTCTTGAGTATACCCTTGCACACTTTGCCCTTTCAGCTGCCGAAGAGTTTTCCAACTCATCATGGCTTGTTGCATGTAGGCCAGTGGATATAACTGCTTTTTGATTGCAGCAACAAATTCACTCCAGACAGAGATGGTCTTACCATGCTTCTTCATATCATCTTGGGTTCTGCCTTCCCACCAAACCAAGGCAGTGCCTCCTAGGCGTAGGCTTGCCAGCTGAATCTTACTCTTGTCCAAGTCTATGTTTTGTACCCTACAATATACATCAATTTGTCTAATCCAATTGTCCAACTTTTCAGCATTTAGCTCTCCATCATATAGGAAAATCAAATTTAACATCTAACTTAATTAAAGATGCTTTCTTATTATGCACAGGGCTATTAGGAGGTGTGAGAAAGCTTTCCTCTTTCCCCTTTCCTTTTGAGTGGTCATGGGAATGAGACTCATCTTTTTCTTTATCTTGTTTGGAACCTGATGAATCTTCATCCTTATGCTTTCTAAAGTCCCTATACATTTCTTCTACCATAGACTTTATAGCTAGAAAATTTTCTATGAATTGAGGATCTGGCCCCATAGAACCTTCCTTTGACATTGTCTTCCGAGGATAGACTCTCCCAATTTCAGGATTAGTTTCCACCAACTCTCCTTCTCCTAATTTGAACTTTGATCTAGTGAGATTTCACAACTAAACCAACACAAGCTTGTCTAACCTTACAGCCTACTACTCTAATACCACTTGATCTGATAATCGCCCTACGAGTGACACCAATTTAAAGTTTATTAAACAAAAGGTATTATAGACTCATGTGACGATGTGTGTTCTGTGTTATTTAAGCAACAGATCGATTAGATTTCCAATACACAAAGATTTAAATGGAAAGAGAATAGAGAAATACAGTAAGCAACCACAAAGACACAAGCAATTTTAATAAGGAGTTCACCATATTCTCTAGGGCTACGTCTCCGGTCCAGCTTTCAGTGGTGGCCTTATTTTATTGGGTCTTTGAGCAAAGAATTATAATGCAGGGACTCAGTGTGAGTTCTCCTGAAGCATGTTTGATTGGTAGGGTGGTACTTGGATTCCCCAAGCCACTAGAGTACACAAACTCTTCTTCTTCCTACCAGCTCTATGACCTTCTGGTCTACAGTGGAAGGAGCCAAATGGGATGCTCGATCCTGAAAGATTCCTCTATGGGATGGCTTGAATCTCTCAAGCTCTCTAGTGCTCTATGCTGCCGCTGGTCAGCTTGGCCCTCTGTCTATCTCTGCTTTCGCTTAACTGCCTCTTCCCTAGTTTCTGTCTCCCAGTGTTCAACTGTGTATTCTGTTTCATTGTTCATGGCTTTTAGTCATTCGAACCCATGCCCATTCGGTTCCTCTTCCGCCTCTATCGATTCACCTTCTGTAGCTGCGCTTGAAGTTCCCTGTTGGTGTCAGCATGAATGCTCAAGGTGTGGCCACGTGTCCCCATCTGAACAATGCTAGTCTGCTCGTCGGTTCGTTTCTTTAGCTACGTCATGGATGCGTTCTTCCTGCACCGTGGCAGTCAAACAAACCTCAAATCTTCGCAAATGCGGCTTAATCCTTCGTCAATTCTGCTTCCTCGGTCTAGCGCAATCCTAGTCGTATGATCTGGGTCCCCCAGATCCAACGTCGTATGCACGTCCCGCGCAGTTGACCTGCTTGACCGATAACGCGTGATCAATGGCGGTTTTCTCTTACCTCTGCCACCACGTGTCAATCGCTAAGTGGGATCGCTCCACTTTCTCCAAAACCGTTTATCATTTGAGGGCGCCCTGATCAATACCGCCGGTTTCTAGATCCCAGGTCCGCCCTTGTACGATTAGCGCTTTGGCCTTTCTTGTCCACAGTTCTTCGGTTCGCCATGTGTCCAAGTGCTTGGTCTTCCCCCATTTCGGCCCTGTTCACCCAGCGATGCGCGATTAGTGCATCAAAAATCGCCTCCTTTTCCTGATCCGGGGCTCCCAGGGGCTACTTTGACCTCCTACGCAGTCTCCATTGGCCTCAGTCAACGGGCTTTGACTGGGGTCCTTGTTGTTCCACGTTGGCTGCCATTGCCATTGGTTCAGGGTGTTTTTGATTACTGCCTTTTGAAATTTTTAAAGATTCGTCCCGACCTGATACAGTCACGGTTCTTTTGCCAGTCTTTGATGGATCCTATTCGGATCAGTAAAAATATCATAAATACATGCCCAAACAATACTGCCAAATCAACAGTGAATGCAATCCTAACCAGAAAGTCAACAATGGTCAAAGTTTCCCCAAAACGACCTCCAACCAGCTTGGTCAACAACAGAGGAATGCGGCCTCGAAATCCATGCCAAAGAATGTGGTTTGTAGAAATCGAAATTCTGCCCCAAAAATAGAAGTTAACACTGGTCAAATACTCCAATTCAACACTGGTCAATGCATGCCCTAATCCTGAAATTTTCGATCTCCAAAATTAGTCCATAAATTTGCCTTCCTTCCACACATGCGAAGAAGAGAGCCTCCAAGTTGTACGAACCAATCAAGAGAGGAGAGAGAAGATGACGTGATGAGATGAGTGATGTCCAAATGAAAGAAGGGTCACTTCTATTTATACAATTTGTTGAGGATGAGGAGACATATCCATTTGGCTTCATGAGTCTACATTTGGCTGAGACCAACCTTGACAATTTGACCATGAGAAAGAATAAATTCAAACGTCCATTTTTGCTTGTGAGAATGAGATGATATTTATATCAAAATTGTACCTCTCAAAAAGAGGAATCCAATGCACTAATCATCTCCATCATATGAGCTTTCCTAAGGCGGAAGTTGGCCCTAGTTGCCAATTTTAACACTCCCTCTTAATTGGGGAGAATTCCACTTTTTAATCCATCATGCCAACTTGTCATCCTGTACCATCCCTATCACTGTCCTGCTCTGCTCTGCTCTACTCCGCTGAACCATGAAGTAATAATGAAGAAGAAGTGATCGAGAGTGATTCATAAGATCATACCACTCTCCACTGACAAAATTCAATCCTTGATCCTAGATTAAGTTGTTGAACACCATGCATCATAGTTATAAAGAGTATGGTAGTACACAATGCGTCCATCGATAGTGCTATGGTCCCTAACCATCCTTTTCCAACTCATTGGCCAGATGAGAGGTACTTCCCATGAGTCCCAGACTCTATGGGTAGGATGTGTGTAGGGGCATCAAGAGGAGAAGGTGAACCACTCATGCTGCTCATATGCCATAGGAGAAGGTGAACCACTCATCCTATTCACATGGCAATTATAGGGGAAGGTGAACCACTCACCCTACATGCATGTGTCCAGGTAGGGGAAGGGGAACCACTCACCCTACGCACATGCCAACCATAATGGGGTATCATAGGCGAAGGTGAACCACTCACCTTGTATCCAACACACCACTAAGGTAAGGTGAACCACTCACCCTATGGTTGCTCATAGCTAGCTCCAAGAAGTACCCCAAGCCCCCAAGAGCTCCCAAAGATGTGTAAAACTCATATGAGAACCTCATAGGAGGGTCGTTCCATGACTCCAAGTATCTCTCAAAAGGTTAAGTATTTTACCTTCCCAAAAGGCTTCACGATAATGTCTAAGACCTACTCGTCCATCCTAATGTGATGGAGCCTAACTTCTCCCTGTTGTACCATATCCCAAATAAAGTGGTACCTAATATCAATGTTCTTGGAGCGGTCGTGGAACACATGATTCTTTGGTAGACGAATCCAACTCTAGTTGTCACAAAAGACCACGGTGGTATCTAGCATGTGCTCAAATAGCTCACTGAAGAGCTTCTTCAACCAGACTACTTCACAATAGGCCATACTCGCAGAAATGTATTTGGCCTTGACAATGCTTAGTGCAATCGATTTCTACTTCTTGCTCATCCAAGATATAGAAGCAAACCCCAAAGACATGCAACACCCAAATGTGATATTATGATCCACCACACTGCCAACCCACTCATCATCTGTATATCCATGTAGCCTCAAATTCCCAGCAGTGTATCTCAGTCCATAGTGGATTCTTCCCCAGAGATATCTCAAGAGATTCTTGGTAGCAATTCAATGAATGTGATGAGGCTCGACCATATATTGAATCAACTTGATCACAATGAAGCATATGTCAGGACAAGAGTTGACCAAAAACATCAGGGTCCCCACAGGTTGACGATACTCGAAAGGGTTCACCAATCTGGGCCCATTAACACTTCCACATAGCTTCTTAAAGTTGAGTTCCATCGGAGTAGTCACAGACTTATAGTCCACCATCCCACATCTCTCAAGTAGCTTCACAATATATTTTCCTTGAGAAATGGAAATCTCACCTGGCTTTTGCCAGACCTCCAACCCTTAGGAAATAATGCATTAGTCTTAGGTCCTTCATATCGAACTCGAAAGCCAACTCCCTCTTGCATTGATGAATGAGAGGGTCATCACTTGTCAAAAAGATATCATCCACATAAAGGACCAGAATGAGAGGCATGTCCTTTTCAACCTTGAAGTATAGGTTCAGGTCATCTTCATTTCTTTTAAAATCCCAACTTCATAAGATAGTTATCAATCCTCTCATACCAAGCCCCAGGGGATTGCTTCAACCCATAGAGGCCTTTCTTCAAAATGAATACACGTGTCTCATGATATTGAACCTCAAACCCCTCGAGTTGTTCTACATAGACTTCCTCCTTAAGCAAACCATGGCAGGTGGTTTTGACATCCATCTGGTGTAGGATCCATCCTTCCAAGGGATAATTGAACAGATGGTGGTATATGGGGAAACTGGTGCAAATATCTCATCGTAGTCTACTCCTTCCTTTTGAGAGAAGCCTTGAGCTACAAATCTGACCTTGAATTTCTCAACACTCCCATTAGCTCCATGAAAGATCTTGTAGGGCCATTTTGAAGTGACCACTAACTTATCCTTATGTATAGGAACCACATCCCATACATCATTCTTCATGATTGACCCATACTCCTCATTTATCACATCCTTTCAAACCTGTTGCTTCACAACTTCTTTGAATGTACAAGGCTTAGATTGTACAATGGTACTCATGGCAATTTAGTACCCTTGGTACCTATTCAACTTCTTGCTTTCATGAAATGTTCCCCTAGGTGCAATATGTTTCTCAGAAGCTTCAAGAGTAACATTGAGCCAAAAAGGCCTTTTCCTTGAATTAGAGGCTCACTAGGAGGTGGATCAATGGGATCCATCAGACCTTCAACATCAGGTATCAATTCATCAGATAAAGGTTCATTCTACTTTTTTGCATCAACATCATCATTGTCCTTCCTAGGAATATGAAGATCTCAGATCTTTCTAAGAGCATAATCTTCATCGAAAGTGACATCATGACTTAATTCCACTTCCCTTTAACCAAACAGATAGATTCTATATGCCTTTGAAGTTTCGCTGTAGCCCACAAACGTTCCTTTCTTACCAGATGCATCTAGTTTGTTTCTTTTCTCTTTCGGCACGTGAAAATATATGGGACAACAAAAAATTCTAAATTGAGAAACATCAGGTTTCTTACTGGTGAAAACTTCTTCGGGTGTCTTGAAGTCCAAATCTTGATGTGGGCATCGATTTTGGACATACACAATGGTGTTGGTAGCTTCTCCCCATAAGAACTTAGGAAGACCTTTATCATGAAGCATAGCACGATTTGCTTCTATGATAATACAATTCTTCCTTTCGACAACACCATTTTGTTCAGGAGTATATGCGGTAGTAGTCTCCCTCTTCATGCCAGCTTCTCTACAATAGTCTTTGAATTCATTTGACTCATATTCTGTCCCTTTATCAGTCCTCAATATTTTGATCTTCTTCCCTGTTTGATTCTAGACCAAAGCTTTGAAGGAGCAAAACCATTTGAATACTTCATCCTTCTTCTTATAGAAATAGATCCATGTTTTGCGTGATAAGTCATCCGCAAAAATAACATAATACAAATATCCACCCAAAGATGTCATGGGAAGCATACATGATAGATTAGAATGGACCATTTGAAGAATATTGGTGTTTGAGTCTCATTTGAGTGGAATGGCCCCCTTGTATGTTTTCTAGCTTCACATCCCTAACAAACACCTTCATGATTTAAGTTGAATTCAGGCATCCCTGTGACCATTTTCCTTACATCGGAAGGCTTTGAAAGGAAGGTGAGAAAATCTACATTTCCATAATTCAAATTGAAGAGAAGTGTCACAAGTCATTTCTCCCAATGGACTTCCTCCAACCTGATAGAGACCTTCAACCCTGAATCCAAGAGTGAATGCATCTCTTCGGTTCCTTTTCCAAATGCGAACCTTCCCATCAATGAATGTCACCTTAAAACCTTTGTCTTCCATTGTAGAAATAGAAACCAATTTCTTTTTTAGATTAGGTACATATAACATTTCTTGCAAATGAAGAGTTTGACCTTGATTTAAGTGGAGTAACGACCCCAATTCCTTTCACGGGATAAGTGGCATTATCCCCAAGTATAATCTCCATATTTGTCTTCTTTTCAACCAAGTTTGAGAGGGCTTCCTTGTACCCACTGAATTTACTTGAGGCACCACTATCAATCAACCAATGATCGAATGTATCAGAAGGAGAGGTAGTGGAGAGGGAAGAAATAAGATAAAGTTCTTTTTTATTTACAACATTAACTTCTTCATACCTGGAGTTTCTCGACTTCTTGGGAGGATGCCCATTTTCATTTCGAACAGTGGGAGAATTCCTCTTTCCTTTGTTATTAAATCTACTGTTCCTTTTATTTCCATTGCACTTGAAGTTGTTATGATTGTTGTCATCATCTCTTGCAGTATCATTCTTGTGAGGGCACTCTCTAGCGAAGTGGCCAAACCTGTTACAATTGAAGCACCTTCCTTTTCTTCCTTCTTTTAATCTCGACTTGAACCCTTTTCCTTGATTCCTTGGACCAACATTGTTCCTTCTCTTAGAATGAGTAGAGAAGGCGATAGGATCATTTCCATGCGTGATAGTCAGATTTGTCCTTAAGCTTGTCCTCAGATTTGAAGAAAGATGTAGTCGTCATTGGGACTAATTCCAAGTCCCTGTCCAACAAGTTCCCTTAGTGATTTATTTGCTTCACTATTTCTTGCGCTTTGTCTTCACCTAAGCATACAATGTTAATTTTAGATAGCAATGGTATATTCTATGCTTTATCACAATTTACTTCAATGTTCCTTATCAACCCAATGACAATTTCCAATTATCTTCAGTAGCAATCAAATTAACTTATACACATTGACAATAAATGTAGATAGAACATAAAAACATATGCAGAAGACAAGCCAAGGCAAGAGGACACAAGATGTGCCAGATGCCAGGGACAAACCCCAATGTGAGGAAACCTTTTGATCAATTCTTCTTATTATTCTTCAATAGTTTATCAAAGAGAGAGAGAGACTACAAATATAAGAAATACATGCCCAAACAATATTGTCAAATCAACAACCAAATCAATAGTCAATGCATCCTTAGGAATAAAGTCAACAATGGTCAAATCTACCATAAAATGACCTCCAATTAGCTTGGTCAACAATAGAAGAATGAGGCTTGCATAAATTGAAATTTTTCCCCCAAAACAAAAGTCAACATTGGTCAAATACTCCAAGTGAATGTTGGTCAACGCACACCCTAATTGTGAAATTTTTGGCCTCCAAATCCAGTCTAGAAATCTGCCTTCTTTCCACACATGCAAAGAAGAGAGCCTCCAAGTTGTACGGACAAATCAAGAGAGGAGAGAGAAGATGTTGTGATGATATGAGTGATGTCCAAATGAGAGAAGGGTCACTCCTATTTATACAATTTGTTGAGGGTGATGAGACACATCCATTGGGCTTCATGAGCCTACATTTGACTGAGGCCGACCTTGACAACTGATCATGAGAAAGAATAAACTCAAAATTCCATTTCTACTTGTGAGAATGAGATGATATTTATATCAAAATTGTACCTCTTGAAAAGAGGAACCTATTGCAATAATCATCCCCATCATATGAGATGTCCTAAGGTGGAAGTTGGCCCTAGTTTCCTATTTTAACAAGAATTGAAAGGAATCTCATAAATGCAAGGCATTTGAGAAATATAAGGAATCTCAGGAATCTGAGAAATTTAAGGGTTTTATAGAACCAAAGTAACCAAGAGAATTATCTTGAGAGTGGTGAAGGCTCAGAATCTGAGTCAGGAAATGACTAGGAAGACAACAAAAATATGGCTCACAATCAACCAAGAGGTAACTGACCACAACCTTTTTCTTGGATGGCTTAGTCTC
Organism: Pinus taeda; assembly: GCA_000404065.3. Lineage (NCBI taxonomy): Eukaryota > Viridiplantae > Streptophyta > Pinopsida > Pinales > Pinaceae > Pinus > Pinus taeda. Next base: position 141,526 of record APFE031524739.1, read on the forward strand.
TTCTAGATATCCAAGGTTCACTTCATGACATACGTGGTATCTAGAGAAGCATCTCCCGAAGTAAGACCCCGAGAAGGGAAATGCCTCTGAATATCACATTAGTAACTTCTATCTATGATTGCAAATGATGAGAGTGAAACACGATGACATAACATGCAGGCTGTTTCAACATAATTTAGAAAATAAGGCTGCTACATGGTATCATTCTCTACTCGTAGCCTTCATTCAGAGTTGGGATGAATTTCGAAAGGCCTTTATTGAAAAGTTTACAGCAGAGAAAACATTTTCTATGTTGCTTACGAAGCTGAGTTCATTGAAGATGGGGTAGAAGGAAAAGGTCATAGGCTTTAATCAATGATTTACTACCATATTGAATAAGTTTCTGGATGGCATTCTTCCTTATGAATCCATCATTGTAGATTACTATAATAAGGCATTGCCCTAGGATATCGCGATGTTTGTGAATAGAGAAGAACAAACTATTTTGGTGGAGAACTTTGTGGAAGCCCTAGCAGTTGAAATGGACCTCATGTCCATTGGAGTACTTGAGCATGATACACGTGATGATTCAAAGGCCGTTGGTAAGAAATCTTAGGCTTCATATACAAATCTCATGATAAAAACTCGTTTGATTTCGAAGCTTTAACTAAATCTTTGAAACAATTAACTAATGAGGTTTCTGAGTTAAAGAGGACGAAAAGTGAGAGGTCATCTGGTAACAAACCGTACAAGCCTTTCTTTAAGAAAAGAAACAATCCACTGATGAAATCTGCTCAAAGATCTAACATGGTTTTTAACATTGAATAACTTGGTATGGATAACTACTGCACTTTTCACCAAGCCACTCATTTAGAAAAGACGTGCCCGAATGGAAACATAATATGACTGTTGTGGTGAGCAAAGTGATTGAGGACCAATTGATCAAAGGCAAAGATGAGGAAGCAAAAAATGAAGAACAAGAAGCCTCTGCTCTTGAAGACCATGTTGATTCCTTTGTGATGACATCTGAATTTATTTGTGAAGGTGAGGTTTAGTCCATTTAGGAAGCCTCGGTTGGGGAGAATCCTCCTAAAATTCCTAAGACTTATAATTTGAGGACTAAAGGACCAATAGCTGAACCTAATTTAGAAGAAAATAAGGAAGCATTGTTAAGAATGATTCTACCCCCGAGAAACCTTACCCAACCTTCACTTTCAATGTCTAAGTCTCCAACCAAGAAATCCTCGAAGAGTACTTTATCAAGTACTAAGAGTAACACTAATAGTTGTGAAATTGCTTCCAGGTTTTCTTAGCCAACTACCACCCCTCATGTTGAGAAATCTAGGGCATAACAATGAGGTGATTTCTCTTCTTGTGATAAATGCTTGTGAATGCTTTTACTTCTTTAATTTAGGATCTCCTCTTTACTTAGATTAGTATAGTGTTCTTCTTCATCAAACAACTACCAGTTCATAAGAAATAAAGAGACAAGAGACACATAATGTAGGCTATCAGCTAGGGCCAAAGCCTCTCCCACTTGAGAGGAAAACTTAAACAAATTATTCTTCTTATAGAGACTTAAATTGACGAATACCAAGATCAGGACCCTTGACCTATTTGCCTCTCCAAGACCAAGTCACAAAGCTTCCTTGATGTGGTCCTTCTTCCTTGAGTCAACGATAGTCAAACTTTTCGATTCTTCGTTCTTCTTTGTTATCTTTTAGAGTTTCGGTTCCTAGGAACATACCTGCACCTTTCAACCTTAATTTAGAAAGTCTAGATGAGGTATATGAGAGTGCAACACCTTGATTCTCTTTGCTCTAGATGAAGACCTTCTCTCCTTCAACTTAGCTTGAGAATCACCTTGTTCTTCTCCCAAAAAATTCCCTCTTAATATGACTGTAATATCTTGGTCCTTTTTGTTGTGGATGATGCCTCTCTTCTTTGCATGTGGGATGGATATCAACCATAAAATAGATCCAGACAAATTCGCTCTTCACTTACACTTCGCTAGTTATGAGACTTCTCCTTGTGATCTTCGCTCTTCTATCTATTGCAGATTTCTTGAATGAAATTCATGCTTTAAATGGAGGCCGAGTTGCCCTATATATAGTGATCTACCCCTCAAATAATCAAGCTTCTCCTAGCCCATTGGCTGACATGCCATTTGATGTAGGTTTTATACTCCATCTTGAGACTGTTTTGCTGGAGGAGCTTGATCTTGGTCTTGGAGGGCCTTTTGACACTTTCATTAACTCATATACAAATGTAACATGCTCAAGAAGGGTCCTTCATACATGACATTGACTTAATTTGACTTTATGACCAATCTTAAAGGCTCACAATGGGAGCCATAATTAAAAATAAAATTCCTTGCTCATGAAACCCATGAGACAAGCATTGCAATACTAATTTTATTTTTCTTCTTTATATTAAATACATAAAATCAAAATTATACATCATTATGAAGACTGAACCTAGTTACATTTTTCAACACCTCAACCATACAAGGATGAAGTCCTATCTTCCGCTATTGGATATAACATCATCGAAGATATGAAGAAGACCCATGAAAGCATTTCAATTTAGGAGCTTTCCATTTTGGCCAGGCAAAGAGAGTTGATTGTCAAGATCTTTGCTTCCTTGTCTTCCACCATTAAGGTCCCTGTCTCTTCTAAAGCATCCATAAATCTAGAATCTATTGTTAATGTCACAAATGCTAATTTTAGATCTTCAACTCCTTTCCTGTTAACATTTGATATATTTAATAATAATGTACACAACTGTCTCGTGATTTTAGTGCATCCACCAATGTCATGCCTCTATTGGTTTGTAAGAAACTTAACTATTAGCTGAAGAAAATAGATGCAAAAATATTCCAACTTGATAGGCCTCAAGTTACAACTGTTGGAGAGTTGAATAATGTACTAATCACACTTTCTTCTAAATCAAGAGTACAATAGTTCATAGGCATTGTGGTCATCCATATCCCTAAAGCATATGGTCTACTGCTAAGTAGATATTGGTCTAGCAAGCTTCAAGGATATTTTGCTACCGATTGGTCACATTTGTGGCTCCCGTACAAGGGAAAGAATAAGCATATTAGATTCAATAGGGAGTCATACATGAACTACACAATCACCGAGCTGGAAACATCAAATGAACCCATCAATTTTGCTCAAGAATAATTGGGGATGTGTTTCTTGGAATCCGACATCAGTTGTTACAAAGCCATACAATCGCCTGTCTCATCATACATGCAATTGTAGCTCCTTCCTTTTCCTCTAGCTAATGGTAATGAACTGTGTATTCTAGATGTAAATAGTTTTAGCTTAAATCATAGTTGTAGTGTTTTGTGGACTTTATATTATGATGGGTCCAAGACCCAAGATGGAGTTGGTGCTGGTTGTATCTTGGTGGACCCCCCAAACAATAAGTTTTTAATTTCTTGTAGATTAGAATTTCAATGCACTAACAACATCGCATAGTATGAGGTGTTAATCCTTGGGTTAGAGAAGGCCATTGACCTCAAGGTTGGATGTTTAAAGGTAGTTGGTGACTCTTAAATCATCACAAGGTAGGTATGCAACACCATCCATTATTTATCACCACACCTAAAAAATTACCAACAATAGGTGGTAGCTGATTTCTTCTTTTAAATATTTCAGTGTTAAATCACTTTTTAGGACTAACAATGCAATTGTTGATACATTAAATAACACTGTAGCTAGATTTACATCGCTTAGGGACAACTTTTATATTGAAATTGTTTATAAGCCTGTTATCCTAAATAATATAACTAATTTTCATGTTTTCAATGATGATAAAAAGATACTTGATTTCATGGACAACGTGGATGTATTCAAGGATGTGGCAATAGATGAAGAAGAACATGATAAGACCTTGCTAGAAGAAGCTGACATGCAGAAGGGAAACCCCATGCCTAAAGGTGTTGTTACTCTTGAGAAGTTGTTCGACTCACAACATCAGTTTTGGGGACCACTAAATACAAGGACTCAAAGTTCCACGTTGTTACATGAGTAAGTCAACTTTGAAACATACACTAATATTAATTTTATCAATCTCAGTACCTGTTTCTCTCCTAGAGAAAGGAAATCCTTCATTGAATTGTTCAAGAAGTATTGAGATGTCTTTGCTTGGACCTATGAAGACTTGGAAACATCTAATACCTGTATTATTCAACACGTGATACCTATGAAGGATGGGGTCAAACCTTTCTAGTAGAAGTCGAGGAAAGTGCACCCAAATTTGGAGTCTCTCATTTAGAAAGAACTGAAGAAATTGTTGAATGCATGAATCACTTTTAGAGTTAGGCACTCCACTTGGGTTTCCAACCTAGTATCTATAAGGAAGAAGTTCAATGAGATTCGTTTGTGTGTTGATTTCTGCAACCTTAACCGGCCTTCTGATAAGGATAACTATTATTTCTACTCCATGGGATAGATCTTGCAAACAATTTCTGGATCCGAAATATTCTCTATGCTCGATGGATTCTCTGGTTAGAATCAGGTATTGGTTGTTGAACCAAACATGTTGAAGAAAACATTTAGAACGAAGTGGGGGACATTTTCCTTTATGCGCACACCCTTTGGCCTTGTAAATATTGGATCTACATTCCAAAGGGAAATGGATATTGCATTGAGAGGGCTTATTGGCCAAAGTGTAGTAGTCTATTTGGAAAAAATAACAATGTTTTTAAAGAAATGATCAGATCATCTTTACCATCTGAAGCAAATGTTTGAGCGTTCTACGAAGTACGAAATATCACTCAACCCCAAGAAAAGCATCTTTGCAGTTTCTGAGGGTAATATCTTGGGGAACATAATAGCCAAGATTGGTATCACAGTGGACCCAAAGGGCGTAAAGGATTTCACACAAATCCCACATCCCAACGATAAGAAGGTCATGCAGTCGTTTATGGGTAAGATAAATTTTCTTCGTAAGTTCATTTCTAATTAAATCCAAATAGTAAAGCCACTGTAGAATATGATAAAGAAGGATGAAAAATTCAAATGGAACCAGAAGAGGAGGATTCTGAACATACCAAGCAACCAATAGCTAAAACTCCTGAGCTCCTATTCTTTACAACCCAAATTTTGATAGAGATTTTACACTCTACACATTTTCTTCAGATTCATCATTGGTTGTTATATTAATGCAGAAGGATGATTATGGTAATGAGTACCCTATATATTTTATGAGTATGACTTACAAGGATCAAAGATTAATTATCAAGATATGGATAAGCAGACATATGTGGTCTTTAATGTCATCAAGCACTTTAGACCTTATATTTTGAAGAATCATGTTGTATTGTTTGTACCTCATCCAAAAGTAATATCATTTCTTGTGCAATAGGAGCTAGGTGAAAGTAGAGCTAATTGGATGATGTGTTTGCAAGAGTACGATCTATAATTCAAACTTGCTCACATAGTTAAAGGGCACAACTTATGCAAGCTCACTACTGAAGCCTCTAATCAACCTGAAGAGGACATATTTGGGGTGGGAACAAGAAATTGAGATTTATAAAAATGATTCGACAACCATACCCAACCTATTATCACCTTGGTATGTTGATCTGAAGTAATATTTGGAATAAGGTACTTTTCCTCCTACCTTGTCCTCGAAACAGAGAAGGGCAATTAGACTAAACGGTGCTTCTTATCAATAGGTCCATGGCAGTTTGTTTCATAAACATCATAACGATATGTTTCTTAAATGTTTGGAACTCACTGAGGCTGAAAAGGTTTTAAAGGTGCTACATCATGGACCAACAGGGGGACACTATGCCGATGACACAACAATGCACAAAATAATGAGGGCGAGATATTACTTGCATACATTATTCAAAGATTCCCAAATTATATGTTTGGAAATGATCTATCTGTGAGAAGTGTGTTGGAAGATAATCATGATCTGCTGCACCACTCCAACCTATTAACATTGAGGAACCTTTTCAGCAATGGGGTTTGGATTTCATCGAGGAGATCACACCGCAATCCTCGAAACAACACAAATACATCCTCATAGCTATGGATTATTTCACAAGGTGGTTCGAAGTTATTCCGTGTAGGCAAGTCAATAACTAGGTGGTAATTCATTTCATTAATTAAAACATTATAACTAGGTTTGGTGTACCCACCTCTCTTGTCTTTGATAATGATTCTTATTTTTCATCATTCAAGCTATATGATTTTTCTTTGGAAAATGGTATTATTTTGAAGCATTCTGCTAATTATTGTCCCCACGGAAATGTTTTAGTTGAGTTGACCAACAAAAATATGATCTGTATTATCAAGAAATCTATGTTGTCCCATTAGAGAAATTGGTATAATGCTTTAAGCAATTCTCTCTAGGCTGACCGTGTGACCCCCAAACTCTCTCTTCATACCTCTCCTTACTTTCTGGTCTACGATAATGAAGCCATCCCACCAGTAAAATTGTACCTACCCGCTTTATATTTTTCACAAGAATCATGTGGTAGGCGACATCCCATCATGTGGAATATGATTGACACACTGCTTAAACTTGAGGAAGAGAAGCAAAAGGAATGTGAAAAAAATTATTCACACCAAACCTAAATTAAGAGATGGTTCAATAAAAAATCCATAGGAAACAAAGAGTTTAATGTAGGCTATCTTGTCCTAAAATGGGATAAATCCCATAAGGAGAAGGGTAGGCATACTAGATTTCAAGTCTTGTTGACTGGCCCTTTCCAAATCAAGGAGAAAATTGGTCAACATACTTATCACCTCCAATCCCTAGATGGGAATGCTGGATCTCTTCTCATGAAAGGGAAAGATATCAAGTTTTACTTCTCCTAGTAGCTCCTATAGCTGCTTACTCGTCTTTGTACATAGTTACTTTCCTGCATTTCCTTTCATGCTTTAAATTTCCCTCCTTTTTCAGTGACTTGCTGAGGGAGGATCTGAAACTTGCTCCACCATCATCACTTTTTTTATTGATATTGTCAATGAACTCTTGTTTTGATAAAGGTCTCTTGTACATTTTCAATTGATGCCCATTAACCAGCAATGGAATGGTTTCTTCATCTATAGTTATGATTTGCACTGAACCATTATCATGGCATATTTCCACAACATAAGGTTTGAGCCATCTTGTCCTTAGCTTGCCCTTGAAGTCTTTATACCTAGAATCATATAACAATGCCCAATCGCCCTCCTGAAATTTCTTCTCCTTAATATGTTTATCATGCCATATCTTCCTCTGAAGCTAAACTATCTATGTGTGTAGGAGGGCCTACATTCTGAATTCATCCAAGCCATTCAATTGGAACAATCTCTCTTTCTGTGCATGACTGAGATCCAAATCTAGTTGGGCTGCCATCCTCAATGTGTTATATTCAAACTCAATGGACAACAAGGCCTTTTTCCCATAAACCATCTCATAGGGTGTAAATCTAGTGGTGGTCTTCCATGTGGTATTATAGGCCCAGGTGGCCTCAACTAGTCTCTCTACCCAATCCTTCCTGCTGCTGCTCACTACTTTGGTTAAGATTCCTTCCAGTGCCCTATTGGTCACCTCCACTTGCCTATTAGCTTGTGGATGATAGGGAGTGGAGGTCCTATGCTTGATTTTGTGATGGATGAGTAGTTCTTCAATCATGTTGGAGGTAAACTGGTTGCCTTGGTCTATGACTAGCTCTCTAGGGCACCCAAATATGTAGAATAAATTTTCCCTTAGGAACTCAGCCACCTTTTCTTCTATTGCTGCCTTAATTGCCTTAGTTTCAGCCCACTTAGTCAAATAATTAGTGCACACAATAGTGTATTTTTTTTGCTTTGAAGGAGGGTTGATAGGCCCAATGAAATCCATGCCCCACCTGTCAAATGGCTCGAAAGTCACTTGAGGCTATAGGGGCATTTCATCTCTTGGAGTAGGATTTCCCATCCTCTAGCACTGTTCACACTGACTAGTGTACTTTTTCACATCTTGATGAAGAGTGGGCCAATAATAGCCTGCTTGTAACACTTTGAATGATGTCCTCTTTGATGCAAAGTGACCTCCATAAGGCCCATCATGACAGGTTATAAGGATGTCAAAAACTTCCTCTTCCCTTACACACCTTCTCAAGATTTGATCTGGGCCAAGTTTGAAAAGATTGCCCCTAATCCAGGTGAAGGGGGCGCTTTTCCTGACTATTTTGCCCTTTTTTTTGGAGGGCAAGTTTGGTGGGAACTGTTTTGATACCAAATAGTTTGCTATATCAGTAAACCATGGAGAGAGAATTGAAATAGCAAACAAGTGCTCATTTGGTAACTGGTCATCTACCATTCCTTCTTCACCTACAGGCAGATTCACCCTAGATAAAAAGTCTGCAACAACATTTTCCTTTCCAGGCTTATCAACAATGGTTAGATCAAATTGCTGTAATAAAAGAAACCATCTTATAATTGGAGCATTCACATCTGGTTTGTTCATTAAATATTTGATTGCAGCATGGTTAGTATGCACAAATGTTTGATAGCTTGTAATGTAATGCCTAAATTTTTTTAATGAATGCACAATAGCTAGGAGTTCCTTTTCGGTCACAGTATAATTTAGCTCAGCCTTTGACAAGTTCTTATTGATAAAATAGATGGCATAGGGTAGTTTCTCCTCTACTTGTCCTATGGCTTCTCCTATGGCGTTGTGTGAGGCATCGACATGAATATGAAAGGGGAGGGCCCAGTTTGGGCCTTGAAGAATTGGTGCAATGGTTAACTTACCCTTTAGAATGTCTAAGGCCTCTTGACAAGTTTTTGACCAGATAAACTCAGAATCATTGGCTAACAACCCAAATAAAGGAGAGGCCAACTTGTTGAAGTCCTTTATGAACCTTCGGTAGTATCCAACTAACCCCAAGAAACTCATGACATCTCTTTGCTTTTGCGGAGGTGGGAACCTTTAGATGATTGCTATTTTTTTCGGGTCCACCTGTAGTCCTTGCCGGGATATTTAATGACCTGGCACGGTCCCTTCAGTCTTTAAGTATTCACACTTTTCAGTACTGAGAGACAGGTTCATTTCAATGCATTTGTGTAGTACTTTGACTAGGTTAGCCAAGGCTTCTTGAAAATCACAGCCATAAGGTGTAAGATCATCCATATAAATTTCCACCACATTATGTACTAATTCGGCGAAAATACTCAAGACTGCTCTCTGGAAAGTGGCAGGAGCATTGCATAGGCCAAAAGGAAGGACCCTACAGGCAAAAGTACCCCAAGGATAGGTGAATGTGGTCTTATCCTGGTCTTCTGGATAGATTTGGATTTGGTTGTACCCATTGAATCCATCTAGGAAAGAAAAAAACTTCTTCTATGCCGGGCCGTCTAGTACTTGGTCAATGAAGGGTAGGGGAAAATGATCCTTCTTTGTGGCTTTGTTCAACTCCTTGTAATCGACACAAATCCTGCACTTACCATTTTTCTTGGGAACCAACACTAAAGGGGAGACCCATTCACTGTCGGAGATAAGGTAAATGAATCTCGCATCTAGCAGTTTTTGCAGTTCTTCTTTGACTATATCTTTAAGAGTTGGATTCATCCTCCTTTGTTGTTACCGGGCCGGCTTGAAACCTTCTTTGATGTATATGTGGTGAGTACACACTCATGGGTGTACTCCCTTCATTTCCTTGTAATTCCAATTGAAGGCCTCTAGGTTTTCTTTTAACATGTTGCATAGCTTTTCCTCTTCGAGAGCAGAAAGGGATGGATTAATTTTCAAGGTTTTCTCTAGGCCAAATTCTATGGTTTTGACATGGAATGGGTTGGAATCAGCCAAGCATAAGTCAATTGGATGATTGTTCTGAGTTTCCATTAATTCTTCTTCTAATGGTAACGAACTAGGAGTTGGACTTTGGAGCAGGTGTTCAATCAAGTCATCCTCATGTTGTTGTCCTTCACCTATGGTTGCTTCTAAAGAATAAAGTTGGGTGGAATAAACCTCATCTTCTTCCTCCTCCTCCAACCATAAAGGTAAATCATGCTCTAGATAAGGTTGAGCAGGAGGGTATAGGACTAACTGCTTGGACATATGCTCGTTCTTGATGGTCATATTCCTAGCTCTGTAGCTAATGTAAGCATCGGTTGTAGCCAACCATGGCCTTCCAAGGATGAGAAGGTAACCAGTAAGCTTAGCCTTTGGCTGGAGAACTAAAAAATCTGTAGGATACTCCCAGGAGTCAATGGAGACCATTACATTCTCCACAATTCTCTCAGGGGTGATTGTGGAACGGTCTACAAGTTGCAAAACTATTGTGGTCTTCCTCAATGACCCTTGGAGGTTAAGCTTGAGCATGGTGTCCTTGGTCATCAAATTAATGGTAGCCCCAAGATCGATCAGAGTGTGTGGGACAATGGTGCCATTGATGTGCACATCTACTACAGGGCTTTCAGGGTTCAAATATTTCAGATATATTACCTGCCCCAACATTAAGTCGGACATCTGCCCAATGACATTAATGGTAGGGGCATCCCTTTTTCTTCTTCTTGGATGATTGAAGCATTTCTCTTTAATCAACTTATTTTAAATAGGAACATCTTTTATTTCCTGGAGAAGGGGGATCTTTACACATAGATTTTTCAATTCTCCCAGAAGTTCAGTTTCTTCTGGGGCAGGCTGGAGTGGTTGGGCTAATCTCTTAATAAAGGGTGGATTTACTTTAATGTTGCTTTCCTCTCTTTCTTCCTCAACCTCCCTATGTGGAGGGGGAAGTTGGTTATCAGGGAGGACTCTCCCAGATCTTAGGTTGATCTCCTGGATTTCTATAGCATAAGATGGATATGATGTATCTTCACTACATTCTTGTTGAGCCTGCCTATTGTTCGGGTTCAGATTTGGTTGGGCAGGCATCTAGGGTTTCTTGGGTGGAGTAGAGTGTAGGAGTTGGTGGAGGCAATAGAGCTGGAGCATTGTTGTATTGGGGCCTCCACCCTTGGAGTGGTGTATTCCACTGAGGTTGTGGCAAAGCGTAAGGTTGAAATGACTGACTAGCTGGCTGGGAATCATACTGAGATGCATAGGACCAAGGAGGTGGTGTAGACTAGGAAGGATGAGCAGGGGGTCCCCAGAAGGTATAACTATGGTTTGGTTGGGGTTGTAATATGCATGGGATGACCCTTGCATGCCCTGCTAGTATGGTCTAGGCCCAGGAGGTATCCTTTTGTTGATGTAGCAAAGTTGCTTAGTGATCCCTTCAGCTCCTTGATATACAACTTTGAGTCTGGGTAAAGAAGGTCACTTATCTATGGAGTGGTTTTCTTCACAGACCGAGCAAATTTCAATAGAGTTCAATGGACATTCGTTCCTAGGATGCCTCCTGGTGCGTCTAGGACAAAATATGGCCAAGGCTCTCTCTACTTCCTCTTGCTTCCTTTTGATGTTCATGGGGTCCAATTGCAAGGAAAGGGTTTGCAACGTCTCACTTTTGAAATCTTCCAGCATATTTCCAATTTCACCCTTGATGGATGAGTTGGAAGATGATGTACTGGCCATAGGTTGACTACCCCTACCTTTTTTCCTGGCTACCCTAGAATGGTTTCTAAATACAATCTTGATATCCTCATAGGGTGATTGGTATATATCTCCTCTTACTAACAAATGTAAGGTATCCAGAAGATCTTCCCTTACTCCTCTGAGCAGGACCAACTTTAGCGACTCGAGGTCAAGTGTGCACCTGACCCTTTTTGTAACCGAGATAGAATATTTCTTCATAGTCTTCTAAGGATTCATCCTGACCTATGGTCATCCTGAAAATTTCTTCTTTAGTATCCTTTGTCCTACAGTAGTCCCGATATTTGTTGTTAAAAGCCTGCTGCATCTGAGCCCAAGTTGTGATGCTATCTCCAGGTAAACCCATGAACTAGTGCAATGCTGCATCCTTGAGGGTAGATGGAAAAATTTTAACTTTTTCTCATCATCTGTATAGTCATTGGTTCGACATATAGCAACAAACTCAAATAGGAAAGTTTCGGGGTCCTCTGTGGTCAGGACATGGAAATGAGGTAGGGTAGAGGGGCTTATATTCTTCATCTTAGTGTCCCCGTTGGTTTCCCTGATGGGGAAGGCACCCTCAACTCTATCTCTGTTCCCTTTGTCGTTTCGGTTTTCAGCCATTGGTTTGGTAGGAATGGGTTCTAGTAGTTCACAATCACTGAAGAAGAGAGAAGGTTGGTTGTTGGATGTAGTGGGGGTATTTGGAAAAAATTTCCCTAAATTGTCCCTATTCCTACGAGGCATGGAAGGAAATGTTTTTGGGTTGGTTTTTGTAATTTTTTTTAAGATAAAAAGTACTTTGTAGAAATGAAATATCTGATTGAATGAAAATCACTAATAGAATGAAAAAGCTACTTACTGAATTGAAATTCTACTTGCAGAATGGAAAGGAAAGCAGATAATGAAAAATGAAAGAAAGGAAACTACTAGATTACTTTTGCAGAAATAAACTAATGGAAGAAAATTGAAGATAAGAAGTAGAAGAAAAGAAAGCAGTAACTAGATTCTACTTAGACACCTCCCCAAAAATGGCACCAAAAAATAATGAGTGCCAGTATTGTAGCAAGAATACTGCAACTCTTGGGCTACCAACTTTACTTATCAACCCGAGGTTTGTACAAACTTGGAGGTGACAGTGCTATATGCACAAGCAAAAATGAAGGTCTTTCCTGTTGTCACTGTTCATCTGACGAGAGACCCCAGGGGTTCCAAGCTAGACTTCTATAGAGTCAGAAGAAGCTTGATTCTTTGCTGGAAGAAGAGCGAATCTACTCTAAGAGAGCTACTCTACTGCTGTAATGAAGACAACAACATGTAATGCTAAATCACACCACATCCTAATTAACCATTTAAATAACTATGCTAAGCAGAATTGTTAAATCAACACTAACCTAATGCGGCTGTATAAGCTACATAAAACTAATGTGTAAACAAGAAACCTTAAAGTAAATTTGTTTTCATTTTTTTTGGTTTTTTGGAAAAGTCAAGCATGCAAATTAATTGTTCTTGTGGATGTGACAGGTGGATGGAAGGTGATTGAGGATGGCTAAAAGGTTTATGGAGTGGTTGGATGGTGTGGAAGGGTTCTAGGAGGCTTTTTGTGACTTCCTAGAGGTTCCCCATCAATTCCGCCTCAAAACAGGCCGTTTCAGGAAAACCTACAGGATGTACTAGAAACCTAAAGGATACAACCAAGAGCTAATTGTGAGGAGTTGGAGGTGTTGGGAAGCTTGGAAAATGTGTGTGATGAGTGGGATGGGGTGTTAGAAGGTCTAGGAACACTCAAGAGTCAATATCCAAGAGAAAAGATGGATAGATTCGCTTAATGTATCTAGGGGAATTTCAATGAAAAATGACAAAAAAAAAAACTAGTGAGGGTGATGGTGGGACAAGAGATGGCTAAGGTGGATGAGGTGGAAGGTGGTTGTTGGTGATGAAGTCATGGTCTCCTCATAAAGTACCTGCTGTGCTTGAAACATGCGTGTCTTCCAAGAACTATGCAACAAGATACATCTTCATAAACTAGAAAAACATGAATCAATTGCCTATATTATGCATGAAGAAAGTGCTGGAGGAAATGAAAGCATGAGTGAGATATTATTGCAAAAATAGAGTAATGGAAAAAGATGAAAATGAAATGAACCAAATACTGAATCAAGACAACAAACTCCAAAGCTCATGCAAGAACTAGAAATCTGTGTTTTTGGGGTTGCTAAAGGGTCTCTTCCTCAAATCATGATCCCAGAGGGAGGAAGTGAGGCTAAGACACCTGTTGACAACCTTATGGTGATGCTTTTTCTCCTTGCTAACCTGCTAATTGAAAGAAGACACAAATGGAAGCAAACTAACATACAACCAATCTAATCTACAATGCTGTAATGGAAATGCAGCTACTTAAGCAAATGAACAATTAAAATATGAATCTATGCTAGCATACATGTACAATCAAGAGGAGCCTTGGCTGCTAGGGTTGGGCCCTAACCCAAGAACTTCCTCCCTCTGAGTTAACTCAGTGCTGGCTCAAAACAAAACTCATTCTTATTATCAAAACAATGGATTACATCAAAAACTGCCACAAATCTTGTAGCTCGAAAATAGAGTAGAGTTTTACAATCAAAAATCCAAATCCTACTGAGGTCCTAGGTATCTCTACTTATACATCTGAAGTCTCCAATGAATTCCTTAAAATAGGGAGGTTCGGCTCACAAACTCAAGATAAACTCGTGCTTTGTATTCACTTGCTCGATTGCCTTCTAGTCCTCATGATTTGGTTGTTTGAACTCTGAGCTGATGGAGGAATATTCGAATGGAGGGGTAGTAAATGAGGAAGATTTTCCTCCTATAATTCCTCTCCCTTGTCCCATTCAAGTTTTTACGAAGGTCTTTGCCAAAATTCCTTGCTTTTATCCTTTAATCTTGCATTAAATACGCAATAGACCACAAAGAAAAATATCCAACTCTAACTCATCTCATAAACAAAATATAATCAAAAGTATGCAATAAGTTGTGAGAATAGTTGGTTTGACTAAGCTAGGAGGTGTGTTAAGGCCCATATAATTACCCAATGATGAGGCTCATCACTCACCAACAATATCATACTTGGGCACGTCGAATTCAAATACTAGTTGAAACTAGAAGGTTTGAGTGAAGCCATACAAAAGCAACACAAACTTTCAGTGCCCAAACCTTCTTCATTTCGTAAAAGGCATGCTTGTTTAAGCTTTATATGTATCTTCAAGAAACTAGATACTTGATTTAGGTGTTTCATACCATGTGACTAATTTTCACAAATTACTTCCTTGCACATATGATTGTAGCATTTTATAGATTGCAATTAGACACTCGATGCAAATTGATGTTTTAGGATCAATCACTCTATACTTAGAGATGACTGCATTAATGATGTTCTACTTGGTTCCAACATCTCTATAAATCTACTCTCTATTTGTTAGATTTTATATTGTGGTGATGGGAAAACAATAGAGTTTTCTCTTAATGTTGTAGTCATATGAGAACTATAGAATCCAAATATTATTTTTGCTTCTGAAAGAGTTGATCATAGTTCTTGATTGTACAAATTTTCTTGTTTTTATCCTTCCTTAAATTCTTATTTTTGTGCACATGTTGATCCTTTGAGTAGATTTTAACATTAAAAATTTAGCCATCTAAACTACAAGTATTTGTAGTACTTGAGTACACATATTTGGTTCTTGGTCTACCTAAATTTTCTTGGATTAATGGATCTTGTCTAGTATATGTTCTTGGAAAATGACATTATTTTTTTCGCTAAAGGTAAGGCCTTGCATGCTACTACACCTCTTGAGTTGGTACATAATGATCTCATGTGAGTTTTGATTTCCTCATTTTTAGGGCTAAATATGCACTCACTTTTATTAATTACTTCTCATGCAACTCTTTGGTCTATTTTCTAAGTACAAGAGTGAGGTCTTTCCTACCTTTAAACCTTCAAGGCTTTTGCTAAGAAGCATTCCTCTCTTTCTAGCAAGAATTGCACATATAGTGGGCAGGGTGTGGGTGGTGGGGAGTATGCCAATAGGCATAACATGGCATTCAACATTAGAATTTTATTCCCAATGCCCCTTGGTAAAATGACATCATTGAAAGAAAGAAATGGACACTAAAAGTGATGAAAAATTGCACGACCAAGCCCAAGAAACAATGAATTATGCCAGTTACATTGAAAATAAAATGCCTCATAGGAAATCACTACATATGACTCAAGAGGAAACTTTGAACCATGTTAAGATCGATGTTTCTAATATCGGGGTATTTGGTAGCCTAGAGTAGGCCTTAACTCTAGATGAAAAGCGTGAAGCTATGGAGAAGAGTCAACCATTGATATTTGTTGGTCAATGTGAAGATATGAAATATAGGTTATTATATCCTATTTATAAATTTGTTTTGTTTCAAAGGGTTGTCCATTTTGATGTTAACTTTAAACCCACATCATCACCTACCATGGATTGTCATGTTGATCATGACATAGATCATGTTGATAATTTTGAATTTGTAGAACAAGAAGATGATGAAAATTTTGAAGGTGAAAATTAACTAGAATAAAATCTTCCATTAGCATCAACAAGACATTAGTTGCTTGACTAGGAACAACTTGATCAAAAACAATAATCAAGAAGGATACTTTGTGAGAAAAAGAGGCTTGATAGGTATGTCTACAAGCCAAATAATTAATTTGTTTTTCCTCCGACCCTCCCCATACTTAGTCTCAAACAACTAGTGTCTCTTTTTTGAGTCATGCCATTTTAGATGATCGACGACTATTTTTTGAAATTGCAGGGATACTTGAATGGGATGTTACCATGACATCATAGTAGTAATTATTGTTGAAGAATCACATATGGAATCTTGTTATTCTTTGTAAGGGATGAAAGCTATTTCATTGCAAATGAATCTACAAAAGCAAATATATAGCATATGTCCTTATTGGAAAGCATAAGGTGCATCTTGTATCCAAGGAATTTTCATATGTTGAAGGGATTGATTATTCTAAGACCTTTGGCCTGTTCCATATTCATTTTTCTCGTTTTTTGCTGCCTCCCAATGATGCTCAGTCCATTAGATGCATGTGAAAAGACAATTTTCTATATGATGATTTACATGAGGAAATATACACGGAACAACCTCATGGTTTTATATTGGATTCTTCACTTGTTTGTAGGATTCAACATTTACTCTATGGTCTATAACAAAATCCATGAGCTTGGCATGAGAAGACAAATAGTTTTGAGGTTGGGTTTATCTCTCAATTATCATGAGAGTCACTTGAAGGCTATGAAGTGCATTACGAGGTACATTTAGGGTACTACCATTTTTGGCATTTAGTACAACTTTGATACTTCTTAACTTATGGGATTTGTTGAGTCTAACTAGAATGGTTTAATTGATGATTAAAAGTCCACATATGGCTTTGCTTATCACCTTGGCTACGCTCCTATTGTCAATCTTGTAAGAAGTAATCAACAAGTGCATTATCTTGTACATAAGTTGATAATAATGTTGTAGTTCTTGCTAGTTTAGAAGTTTTCTAGCTTCGACAACTAATGACAGAGTTTGGCATTCAATAGGATCATCCTACCACTCTTTGGTGTGATAATTAGAGTGCCATACACATTTGGAAACTCCACGGGGGCTTCACAGGATTAGCAATACCATACTACATGCGTTCATATTGGGGGATATATATTGAGGAAAAAATGACATATATATTTGAACAGATAATAGGGGGTAAAGGGTTTTTACATTGGCAGGTATAAAAAATGGAGCTCAAAGTTAATGAAAAAATATAAAGGGATATAAAAAATGTTAATGAAAAAATGGATACCTAAAATATCTAGTAAAAATAGGGGTTTTTTAAATGTGTATTGGGTTCATATTGGTAGGGGGTTAAATAAGGTGATTTTTAGAGGTATTTTCCAATATGTAGTCAAATTAAGGGTATTGTTTAGTATGCCACAAACACATGTGATATGTCAGAGTTTAATTGAGTGAAGCCCTTGTGGGAAACTCAATGGAGCATCAAATTATAAAACATATTAAGAATTGCATGCACTTCATTCATCGATGCATCCAAGATGGTGTTCTTAGATTGGAGTATTTTCCTATTGGAAAACAAGTTATAGACATCTTATCTAAAACTCTAGCATCACCTATCTTTCTTCAGTTAAGATTGATACTTGGGGTGAATGAAGTTTTTCTTGAGGGATCACCTTGAGTCCTCCTACCTTCACTTTTTGTTGTTTTCTCTTTTTTGGGAGGAGTTTTTTCCCTTTCATCTTTTTCTCCTTTTCTTTCTTTTGAGAGTTTTTACTTGAGTACTTTAATAGACTTAGTTGTTGGGACCCATTTTTTTCTTCTTTGATTACTCCCTATGTTTCTTGTTATTTATTTAATAGGGTTAGTTATAATCTTATGTACGTATATATAATTACCTAGATAGTCATCTTTTGCTAACATAGAACTACTTCCATTGTTAAATATAGCTGGAATTTTCTTATATTGACACAATAAATCTAATAAATCATTGCACAATATCTTGTAAAATGTGTTTTTTAGTTTTGCAAAATTTTTAATTCCTAGATATTATTTTGAATATCTTCAATTTATTTTAATTAATTTAGAAACTACTCAAGATTTTATAAATGGTCAATCTTCCCACATTGTCAGGTAAGACTTCACACACTATCAGGTAAGACTTCACTTCAGTGGAGTTTCTAATGCTAAAATAAATATCTTTGTAACATCACATTCTATTGATGACATGACTTAACTGCATTGGAATTTATAATTCTGAAAGTAACCTTTTTCAGAACTCCACATTCTATTGATGATAAATAGCCCCGAATAATTCTACTTCCTGTAGAATTCCTGTTGAAACTCCGATAGATGTAGAATTCTAGTTAAATTGAATACAAGTAATTTGCTGATATTCAAGAGAGGAGAGAAAGAATTTTCTCCATCAAAATCAATGGATTAAATCAATGAACAATAGTAATACATGAGAAACCAAACTTCTAATCACAAAGGGAGGTGGTTATATAGAAATTGCCGAATCTAGAAAACTAGGAAAAAACTAGTAAAAAACTAGAAAAGGCTAAGAAAAGCCAAAGGGGGGCCTAAAATAGTAACAATGACTCAAGAAAAGCTATGCCAACTATCAACCATGAGGAAAGCATGAGGAGGGGCACATTTCCCAAGGAAGGTAACTTTAAAACATGCTAAAATGGTCAGGGGGACCAAATCCCTTGATTTAAGGGGGAATCTTCATGTGGGGCGCCAATCCTCAAATAATTCAAGTGGATGAGGTGGGGTTAGGTGTGAACATGCACTTAGATGTCTAAATGGTTTATGAAAGTGGTTGGACCAATATTTCCATAATATTAAGCCTTTAAAGGAAACAAAACAAGGGAAAGTTGGTCCACCGAGTTAGTTTACCAAAAACCAAGTGTGAACATGATTTTTAGTGCATGTGGCTAAGTCAAGGTTACTTAGGCTAAAAAATAAATGTGGATGTTAGGATTATATTCCAACACTTCTAGGCTTGCATTTAACAGACTCACAACAAAATACTAAAAAAGCCACACATTCTTTTATTTTTCTAGATGAAATCAGAACCATCTGATATATAACATTTTGATTGTTTATAAACGGTAAACTTCCAAGAATTTAGTTGACATAAAGTTTTCATATAAAACTATGGATGGAGACTATGTTAATATAATTTTAATATTATCACGTGGTGTTCATGTTGCAACTATTTTTTTTACTGGTACATGTAGAAGCTTGGACAACTTGGTGTTTCCCTCATTCAAAAAATATTGAACTACAAGGGATTAAAAAAGAGGAGTAGTTCTTGAGCATTGACTCCTTTCATTGAAATTTCTAATAATTCTTACATGAACTATAATTGAAATTTCTGCTATTCTTGAACTATGATAGTTCCTACATAATTGCTTCAAATGTATATGGTGTAATTTAATCATCTATAGGTGAAGGGAAACATTTACTTCCCAGAATGAATTTTATATTAAATTTTGGTGAGTATTCTCTAGCTTGTATTGTGGGTCAATATTGTCCTTTTCATTCTCATGGGATTTTTTGAGTCAGATTTTCCTTCATGCCATATTTTCACATTTAATCTCTGTCTGACAGGTATAAAGTAGGACAAAAAATGAAATATTAAGACCATATCAGAGACAAAGTTCATGTTATAGATATAGGACTTACGGACAAATTAGAGTTCCCCACTAGTATCAAATCATATTTTCCTTGTTAAGAGGGTAGACTAACATAAAGGATATTAGGGATAAGATTTCAATGCCAAGGTCTACAAGAGGCTACCTCTTGGAGTGACCACCACAATTTCACATAACCATGGACTTGAGATTTCAATACTGGGGCAAGGCAATATAGGGAAGAGGAGCCCTTCTAGGTTTTTAGCATATGCAAAGAGGCATAAGGGAAGCTCTTCACGGCATCAAAGGTTTGGAAAGAACATGTAGAGAATGAGCCTTAAATGAAAGTGTGAAAGCTAATGTAGTGCCATGAAGAATAGAAAACAAATGCAATGCTAGGTAAACAACAAGAAAATGCAATGCAGGGAGACGATAATGCTAAGTATAAAATGAATGCATGATACAATGTAGTAAACAAAGCTACATGAAATAAAGGACAACAATGTGTGGATATGAAGAAAATACAAGAGGGCCATGTAATAATATACAAACAATTTTTAAATGTAATGCAGTAAAGAGAAAGGAATGAAAATGAATGCAAAATAAATGCATAATGTCACAAAGTGGACTAAAACTACCCGTATTTAAAAGAGAAATAAATGTTGGAAAGTCAGTAAGAAAATACAACATAAAACATAATGCATAGGATGAAACTAGCTATGAAAGGAAAGTGTATGCATGTCTATTCTAATGAGCGAACACTAACTACTCTAAACATAAACCCTAGTTTAAAAAAAGGATATCGGGTCATGTGAAGTCAAACTTCCAATGAAATCATCACAACTGTTCCAAATCTGCACAAATAAAGATGTCAATGATTACATCCAGTAGAAAGTATTGTGCAAAAACAAAGATAATTACGTTTAAATCATGCACAAGAGAAATAAGGTTACACCTGCTGGCAGGAAAGCATTCCAGAAAACATTGTTCTAACCACGACACAACTCTACCTTGATAAATATAATGGTAAAATTGAAAAACTTGAACATCTCTCCACGATATGCATTCATTCATGTTTAACCCTAAATAAAGCATAAGAGAGATGAGAAGGCACTTGCTTACAGAGGAATTCACCAGATAAGACTCTTCTAGCCAATTAAAAATCCTATCATGATACTCAAAATGACAAACTTGAAAATATTGAAAATATTTCAAAGATGGGCATCCATTTGGTGCAATTGTGGTATAGGAAGAATCTATGGAAGAAACCCTAACCTGATCTTGTTTAGGGATTTTTTCAAGAACGTGAGGGCCTGACATAACCATTAATGAGAGTTGAAGTGCCTCACCATCTTGACAAACCTCTAAACCTTCAAATTGGTAGATTATCAAATTTTGAAGGCTTCGTAAGATCAATAGATGAATGCATACAATCATAATTAGATATGCCATCAAAATCATTATTGACTATATTGTTTGTTTGATAAGATGTTCTAATATTGATAGATTAGTTGTTTAATAGATAAGATTCTCTTGGTTTCCAAGATGGATATGAATCAAATAGATGAGTCTCATGAAAGAGATGAGTCATGTGATTTCTTCCCTCACATAAGTGGATTTCCAACTGGAAGAAATATGGGCACAATTTGAACCAACAAGACGATAATGTGAATGACTTAAAATAATTGCTAGTGTATTTGATTCAACAAACAAATCAGAGAACAAGGAGTAGTGCATAGTGGTTGCTAGAAGATTAAAATATTATCTCGAAGAAACATCACTCAAATCAAAATCTTTCAAAACTGAACTTTCATCTAGTGAAACAGTACTGAAAAGAGAATCTTGTGAGGAAACCCTAATCTGATCTAGTTCATGGATCTCATCAGGATTGTCAGAACCTAACATAACCATCAACGAAAGCTGAAGTTCCTCAACTTCTTCACAAGTCCCTAAACTTTCAAAAGGTGGATCATCAAATTTTGGTGGTTTAATGAGATCAATAAGTGAATATGAACAACTATCATTAGATGTATTAGTGAATACACTAATGGGATGACAACTATTAAACCCACCAATTTGATCAGATTTGACATCTAACACATGAGACTCTTCAAGGATTAAGAATGAGGATGAATTGATCAGAGGATTTTCTTGAACCTTTAGAGATGAATAATCTTCGTCTTCACTTGTTAAAGATCACAAAATAAAATGACCATGAATAAGGAATTCAATATTTTCATCTTCTGGTTGTGAGACAACAACATCATGTACTTGATTACAATTAAAACTGATAGAATAATGATATAAAGGGTTTAGAGAAATATTTGGTGTATCAGACTCATCGAATAAATCAGAATGTAGTGTGTAATCTGTTAAGGATGAAGGAATATGAAATGAGTTAGGTGAAGAAACATCGATTCCAACTAAATATGATCCAAAACTCAAATCCTACACATTAGTATAAGCTTGAGGTATCAAGGGATCACCATGCATGTTATGCACTAGGGAATCAATTGAAAAACTGTTGTCTCCCAATACAGAGTCTTGGTCATGACAGAGAGGCGAAGGTAAGAGCATATAATAGAAGGATGAAAGAAAAGTATAATTAGTTTGAGATTCATCAACCTGACTATCAATGGATATTTCACCAACGTGGTTATCAAATTGAGCTTGCTCCATTTAAAAAAAGTTTATTTGAGCTTCTGAATCAAGACCACTCTGCTCCTTTTCAAGAAAAAATTCCTCATTAACTGCTTCATCAAAAATACATATTTTCATATTAAGAAAAGAATCAATTTCAATTGATAATGAAGACGAGGGGGGATAAGGGAAATTAGGGGGAACCATTTTCTCCTCTGCAATCTGAGGTTTTTTTTTTACTTCCACCTAAAGCAAACGTTAGCATAATGAAATTAGGGAGCATAATACTAGAATATTCTAATGATTGATTTTTAATGTTCAATTCATATTGAGGTTCCTTCTCAACAAGGCTAACTAGATGATTAAACTCTCTCATTAGATGATACCTATCCCTATATTTAATAGAAATTTTATAGGAAATGTTGAAAAATCTATCAAAAAAATCTTCCATGGATTCATTCAGCCTCATTATGAGTTCATCAATTTCTTTAAATAAAACCTCAAAAGTAGACTTTGAAAAGCATACATAAACTCATTTATGAATTGTTCAAAAGAATGAATAGAAGCATATGGCAAGGTTTTACACCATGACTTGACACAACCTTGAAAGGTGAAAAAGAAAAGTTTGCATAGGACACTGCCACGATGAACATCATTAGCAACAGAAATATAAAAAAGCCGAATGATATGCTTAGATGCAAAGATTTTTCCTTCACCATCAAAATTTGTGTTTGATAAGAGATTGAATAACTCCTTAGGGACTGAAAGATTTACCTTCTTATGAAATAGACCCCAAATAAGGATATGGGAAGGAGCTATTTCAAGATCAACGATTTAAAATTAGAAACCACAGTGTTAGCTAGTCATCTGCCCTCCTCCTAGTGCCAAAATATGTTGATAGGGAAAATTGTCCTGCCAACAGTTAGGGGGTCTCCTCATTGTGAAGTTCCAATCATACCTCACATTGTTTGGGATAGGATCCCCTTATGGTATGTGGGCCTGAATGCCACCATGAGTGATTTCACTCTTAGCTGTCAAAATGCAGAGATGTTAGTGTGAGGACAAGAATGAAATGCCACAAAAGTGGGAATGAAATCATCCCACGATTGATAACCTATAGAACATAATATAAAAATATAATAACATAATAATGAGTGTATCTCAAGAAGGAGTTATTTAGCTAAAATCATCTTTGATATACACAAATGAGAATGTACTATAAGTTTATTTCAAATCAGTTCAGAATAAATTACTAATATAGTGTGGAATGAGAAAGAAAATATTCAAAGAAAATGTATAAGACATAAGCCACAAATTAGTTCATCAACATGTACCCAATATGTAAGCACACATGCACCCATAGTACAAGTATAAGATAGCCATTACAAATACCATGAAGATACGTGGGAACCAATGCCAAAATTGAAGAAGTTCTCATTAATCATGATGTAAATTATGCACATGTCTAGTAAACCCATCAAGGCCCAGTAATGGAATGTAAGTTGCTCACTCCATCTCTAAGGAAAAACATTAGTCTCATCACAACTCACCCTCTATCTTCTAAGAGCATAGTGCTTCTAGCTTTGAAGCACAAAATAAATCTCTAATTACTAGCCAAGGTCAATTGCTAAATTTCCCCAATAAATGAGGCATGAGGGTATATTTATATAAATGGGGAGGTGATTATTCACCTTCATTGTGACCTTTCATATTCCTAGTAGTTGTAGTCACTCTTTCTAGTCACAATCACACTTGTAGTCGTAATCACAATTTATATTCACAGTCACCCTTTTATTCATAATCACAATTTCTAGTGACATTGACCCTTTCTAGTTGCAGTCACAATTTCTAGTCATAGTCATCCATTTAGTCGTAATCTCAATTTCTAGTGACTGTGACACCTTACAGTGGCACCTTATAGTCGCAATCACAATTTCTAGCCACGACCACCATTTTGGTTGCAATCACAATTTCTAGTGACAATAACCCTTTTAGTCATAGTCACAATTTCTAGTCATAGTCACCCTTTGTAGTCACAGTCACAATTTCTAGTGATAGTCACCGTTTAAAAGTGCGACTTGTATTTGTCACATGCGATGAGGAAATTCTTCGTCATAAGTCACATTTTTAGAGGATAGTGATCACAAATCACATCAATAGAGGCTAGTCACAAATCACATAAGAAGATGCTAATATATGCTAGTCGTAAATCACATTAGCAAAGGCTAGATAGGCTAGTCATAAGTCACATCAACAGAGGCTAGTCATTATTCACATCAGTAGAGGCTAGTCACAAATCGTATCAACAAAGGCTAATCACAACTCGCATCAGCAAAGGCTACTCACAAATCACATCAGCAGAGTCTAGATAGTCTATTCACAAATCACATTAGTAGAGGTTAATCACAAATCACATCTCTAGACGCTAGGTAGACTAGCACTGCAAATTGCGACTACAACTTGTGATAAAGGTAGAAAATACAATTCCTTTAAATTTTAAGGAAAATCTCATTATCACCTGAGGACTCAAATATGGATGAGCCAGATTAATCCCTGCGACAATATGCTTATGTTGAACCATAGATGAATCCTAATGCATCTTATTACCATGCCGACATAATAGTATCTGCTACTAGTAGTAGTAAGCCTCCTATTCTCACTGCAACCATGTCCACAAACCTGACATACAATAGGCACACATAAGTATAGCTTTGACACCTTCTTAAAAAATAATTTCTTTTAACTTGCATAAATGGAGAGGTAGTGTTGAAACATCCTTTGCAAGATAAATGAATGAACAATTACATAAACCCTAATGATGAGGATAAATTAAGATAGGTAATCATATGAGATGTGCCTCATGGAAATACAAACACTTGTAACCTTGATGATAACTAGGTTATTAAATGGTTGTGACCATTGTGATCGAAAGGGAATTCACTGAGACCCTGAAAAGCATAGGGGGGCCCAAAATTTATATACACAAGGAAATTTTTTGAGGTGGTATTGTAGCGGCTACAACACGTACCTTGGTGTTTTGTAATGAGACAGAAGAATGCATCATAACATTTGAAATAAAATGATACTGTGTATGCCTCAGGTTTCCTCGATTTACAAACAACACCTGGTTAAGATGATAAGTTAAAAAGATATTCGGTTACTGCCAAGACAATAAATTTCATTAAAAAGTCATCTTCTAATTTTTCCTAACAAATGTTTGTAAGAGGTTATAAAACTATGTCAAGTCTCCATCTTTTCCCCAACAAACAATTGTAAGCGATTATAAAATATCTCATATCAAGTTATCACAATTTATTTGCAGCGTGTTCTTTTACATGGTGGCGACCACCATGTCGTTTTATATTTATTTGACAGGCACAATTTTTCTGTGGAAAGTCTTGGGATTGGTCCTTGAAAGTTTGATAATTACCTTCATTTACATGTTGATGGATGCTTCAATCAACATTCTATTAAGGTTTAGTAAAGTTAGGGAAACGACTTCCTATGACAACGAAATGGGAGACGATTTTGGGAAAATTGGGAAGATGTTGTTGCATATGTTTGTTATTAATAATAATTTGGGCATTCTTATTATCTATTTGATTATCGTAGGTGATTTTCTATTTGGATCATCATTAAATGAGCTACATCATGTTGGTACACTTGAAGAATTGTTTGGATTACATTGGTGGAATGGATGTGTTCCTATCCTAGTGCTCATCATAGTTCTTATTTTGGCCCCATTGGTGTCTTTCAAGAGAATTAATTCTTTGAAATTCAATTTTGCATTACCAGTTTCACTCTTTGTTGTATTTTTTGTAATCACGACTAGTATTGCGATTGTAAAATTGTTTAGTGGCACCATCTAAATGCCAAAATTGTTACCAAATATTGTGGATCATACTTCATTCCTGAAGCTTTTCATCGTGGTACCAATTATTGTGATTACTTGTCTATCATTACAATGTTCGTTCCATATATAACTTAAGGACCCTTCAAAAACACAACCCATTGCTCACACATCATTGGAATTGTGCTCAATTGTATACATAACTATAAGCTATTTTGGTTTTCTTCTATATAAAAGCCTTCGTAAAAAATCCATGTAATAAAGTTAATAAAAGAAAAAATAAGACCAGGGTCATGGGACACGTATTCTAAGATGAATGTTGGGAAAAGCATCCTAGTGTGGGTGTTCATTTGGTTTATTGTGGCTAAGGAAATTGGAAAAGACAATGTCAAAAGCTTTGGAAAGGAAAAATGACATTATTGGAATTTTATTTATGAAAATAATGGAAATTAGGAGAAAAAAAGGTGAAAGGTCACAAGTTGCATGTGAGGAGGAAAATAAAGAAAAATAATGGAAAATTGAAGAAAGCAGAGGCCTCATTAATAAAAAGGCTTTTGAGGATCAGTTGATACTTTTTTGTTAGTTCAGTTTTGGAGCTCTCTCTCTATTCTCTCTCTTACACACTCTTGGACACTTAGGCCAATCTTGGAGCATTCTAGCATTAGATCAAGGAAAGAAAATGAAGGATAGAGAAGGAAAAGGGAAGCACTGATCAAGCAATGAAGAGAAGGATCAAGCAACTACAATGGGATTACTTGCAGGTATCAATTTGCATCAGTGATTTCCTTACCAGATTTGGAATGCATGGTAGATGCATGAGTATTTGGTTCTCTCACTATCAGTGGCATAAGTTTTTCCAGGTGTGACAATGATTTTCAACGTTTCCTTTCCAATTCTAGATAGCCATGGTGTGATGGTTTCTCTTTTATTTGCTTAAGCTAGATTGTTGAATGGTTTCGAAACTGAGTGAGGTGGTCTCTGAAGAACAAAAGGCTTAGGAATCACTGGAGTGGAGAAGTTTGGATTGCAGTAAAGCCAGATTTTGTGTACCTCGGTGGACCCAAGAATTCTCAACTGATGAATGACGAGATATATGGTAAATCCTAGAGGTGTGTGCCCTCGATCAAGCATAGGAATCCTCGAATGGTGAATGGTAGAATATACAGTAAATCCTGGAGGGTGGAGTCTCGATTAGGCCTAGGAATCCTTGATCGGTGAATGCTGAGATATATGGTAAAGCTTAGAGACTAGGAGGAAAAAAAATTCCTCACAGTGTAGGTGGAGAAATCTGGTGGCATCCATGCTTGTTTATGGCTTATTGATCCGGTGGGGGTTGTGGTAAAATCTGAGGAAACCTGGATTGGTTTTGTTGTGAGTCCCAAATTCATGCTTGAAATATGGCATGGGGGTGATTGGCTGAAGGAAATATTTGGTTCAACCAATCTATTGTCGGGTGGTTCATGGAAGTCTCGTACCTAGTTGGCTTATGCATTCATTAATAAGAGCTCTTTCTCCTTAGTATTTCATGTGTAAATACACTGGTTCATATGTGATTCTTATGGCTGTTATATCCTTGTTTTTTTTGTTAGTTATATGTTGGTTATGAGTATGTTTTATGACAGACTTGATGTATGGATCTCATGATGTTTTGATTTGCAAATGAATGTACAATGAATATATGGCCTAATAGATGATAAAGCAACTATTGTGATAGACAAAAAATGCTTCTTTACAAATCTCAGATAAGTATGAGACCCCTATGCTCAAATATGTTGTTATGACCCGTAGATTACATATTTGTGACATGTTTAACAAAATTACTGTCATGGCTAGTAGGGGTTAGATCAGGTACTTGTACCAATGATTGCATTACTGGCCTTATTTTATTATTATTTATCATTTCTAAAAGTTTCATGAAGTCCTGGGAAGTGGCCTAAGTCCTGGCCTTGAAAATTTGGCTCAGAATCTAGGGTTGTTGGCTTAGAACTAACATAAAAGTTCCATAGTTTCTAGCATGCCTCGTTGTGGGAGCATTTGGAAGGTCTCAGTCGCATGCATGGCTTGTCATGGGAGCAACTGAGGGTCCAAATCAGTGAAATGCCATATTGTCTCAGGGGTTGGTCACTTGGAAGGGTTGGTTGGATCCTGAAGGTTCTGTAGCATATGTGGAAGGTCATAATGGTTTTTCTATGTCGGTTCTATTTCCTTAATTGTACATGGGGTTTTCTATCACACCATAGTAGCCTCTCATCACATGTTTACCCTAGCGTATCGGTTAACTTGGGTAAACATAGGAGGAGGGTGCTACATTCTATTTGGAGACCAAACTATGGATCATGTCTTGACCAATTTTGACACCAACTTGAGAGTTCCTTACAGTGTTGTGCTAAATGACATTGTTTGTGTGACCTATGTTATACATTTGATGCTGGTCTTTCCTCTCATTCCCCCCCTCCCCTCCCCTCCCCCCTAAATGTTGTACAAACTAAACATTCATATTTTGGTCTCATTCTAGCCTCAAGAGCATAAAAAATAGGAGTGGACAAAGTTTCAACTTATATGGTTGAGATGGCTTACCTAGAAAAGGAGTTCCATTTAAGCATGGAAAAAACACATGGATTTCTTGATAGATTTATTGCAATGGGTCCTGTGAGAATCTACAAAGATAAGCCACCAGATAAACCACCATATTTCTATCAGGCATACCAACAAGCGATCTATATCAAGTTCCAGGGTATCTCTATCCTTGGTACTTCGTTCATCATGGTTATGGGTTACCCACAAACCCATGGCTATGGGTCAACCACATAAAACCATTGCAATCGAAGTCCATTTGCTAGGCCATACACTGTCAATATCACAATTTTCCCACGAGCATTACATGGTATCTCTATCCTCAAATCTTCGTTCATCATGGTTATGGGTCATCCGCAAACCCATGATTATGAGTTAACCACACAAAACCCTTTGCATCAAAGTCCATTTGATATGTCACACATTTTCATGATCGTAGTTGGATCACAAGAATTACAGGGTGTCTCTATCCTCATATATTTGTTCATCATAGTTATGGGTCATCCATGCAAAACCCATGTCTTCAATAACACTTGGTTTTGGGTCATCCATAAACCCACAATTATGGTTCAATGATAAAAAATATCTCTTCATTCGCTCATATTCACCAAAGGCTTCTCAGGAGGGAACTTCAAGTAATGGGGACCATTTCTTCCTAAGGGGGGAGGATTGATCCAGATGGAAAGTGGTATTTGCCAATGGAATTTATCCATGGTATTATAACTCAAAAAGGCTATAAATAATGGGCTTCACTTTGTAAAGGACAAAGGAGTTCATTGAAATGTAGCTGTAATGGTTAAAATGTTTCTTTGTATGTTTTCTTCTTCTCTCTTAGCGTTCTCAAATCTTGGCCCCCAAGATCCATATCAACATTTCATCCATAACTTAGAGCATTTTTGGAGGGCTTCATGATCCTGTAATTTCATCTCATGAACGAAAAGGATTAACGACCTTTCTTTGCTATTCAAACTTTTTACTTTCGTCATTCTTTTTCTTGAGCCTAATCCTCTATACTTTCAGGAGAGGATTTTCATCTTTTACTAGATTTTTTAGATCCCCCCCTGCATAGGGGCTGAGCCACTTGCTTTTTTAATAGTCTTAGGGATATTCTAAAATGCAGGCTCTGATGATATTTGATAGGATAACTCTTTATATTTTTTAGTGTGCTCAATCTACACAACCATGTTGATCCTTCACCCTACTTTTCTATGGGTTACTTCATGAACCCTTTCTTTTCCCCTTTGGATCTTTCATTTGCAGAAAAGAGAGTCCTTGAGGATTTTTTGGGTTTTTAGGGGAGTGAAAAACTTCTTCATATCCTCATACTTCTTCCACTTCAATCCTTTCCCTTCTAGGAACATCTTCCAATGGTGGCATGTCAACATTTTGATCTTTGATACTCACTCAAGAAGGATCTTCTACGAGATTTTCTTGGGATTTTTGTTCGTGTATTTCATCTTCCTCATTCAGCTAATCTAAGACTTCATACTTGTTATCTTAGGATTTTGATCCTTTATTTTTTCTATAGGAAGACTCATCTACCAAATTTTCCATGTTCTTTGGTGAAGAAGGAACTTTTTGTCTAAATCCTTAATCTTCTAGGGGTTTCCCACCTACAATTTGACATGCAACACCCTTCCTACATTTTGATAGTTGCCATTGATCCCCCTCATTGACTTGCTTTTGGGTTTCTTTCGAGTTTTTGTAGATTTTACAGAAGTGTCCATATTCATGGCATAATCTGCACTTATTTGGAAGTTGATCATAGTCAGCTTCTTGGATATGGTTCCAATTATGCAACTGCATCTTGATGGCTTTTGGTAAACCCTTATCCATATCTACTTCAACACAAGTTCTACCACAACATAACATACCCTCTTGCGGTTCAACTTGATCAATATATCAACCCAGAGCATTGCCAATATTTATAAAGGTCTCTTCATTTTAACAATGCAAGGGAAAATAGGTCAATTTCATCCATATTGGGACTATAGAAGGAACACCATTTTCTATGATGAAAACATGGCTCCAACAAACCAAATAGATAGATTGGGCACCCATGAAACAAGACCCATTACAAAAGATTAAATCCCGTTTGATTTATTCTCAAACAAAAAGTAAAAAAACCTTGGCCATAGAAGGAGAACGAGAGTTGATAGTCAGTGTAGGTCTCAAGTTTTTTGTGTTCAATATATAGGTTCAAATTCTATTTAATTCCTAAAAATATCGTAATTAAACCCTGATTTGTGAGTCGAAGGTCCATTAGAATGGACTATAATCTTTGTTATTTCATCTAGCTTTTTGATAAATCTAGTGGGTTTGAAACATTGAAATCGAGGGTCACCAACAACCAACACGTTGAAAGCAACAATATTAGGGGCCCGAGGAGGAGGCAGAGGGGGAGGCCCTCCAAAGTCTAAAGCCATTAGAAGGCATAGGTGAGACTAGGGTTTTGTCGAGTAAACCCACAACTCGAGCTTGAGTGACATAATGTTACTAATATTAGTCTAATTTTAAATAGTTGAATACTTCCATCTGAATAAATTTAATATTTTAAATTTTAAAATCTAATTAACTAAACAAACTATTAATTTAATTAAAAATTTTGAATAAAAGATACATATCCTCATGTAAAGTTATTTATTTATATTTTTTAAATAATAAATTATATTTTATCTAAAATTAAAATGTTTCATCATATTTGACATGGCAACATCAAAACAATTATCCCATTAAATTAGATTAATAATAATTATATACAAAGTAAAAAAATTGCATTATATGTTATTATCACATCTTATCTTCTAAAGTAGCAATCAGGGAAGATTAATTGAATAAATATATGTATAAGAGGAAGTAATTAATTTGATTAATAATAATTATATATAGCATAAAAAATGACATTATATGTTGTTATCAAATCTTATCTTCTATAATAACAATTACTGAAAATTAATTTAATGTTACACTTAACATTTTATGTTTCAATGCACTTGAGAAAAATTTTTAGATTCTTATTATAAATTTCTTTCTCCATTTTCAAAAACTTTTTTCTAACTTATTATAAAAAATTAATTTTAAGTATAAAAAATTAACTATATATTTAAATTAATACAGAAAATGGAAATGTATACCAGTCACTCCAAACAACCTAAGACACATGTTGAATTAATTTGATAAACATCCTACTTTGAAATTGCATATGTATATTGATATTGTTTAATTAATTTGATAAACATCCTACTTTGAAATTGCATATGTATATTGATATTGTTTAATTACATGTTGATCACTCTATTGAAAAAAAACCAATGTATTGCAAATAACCACATAACAAGTTAATACCAAAGCATCTAAGTAAAACTTAAAACTCTTTTTTATTTTTTTATCAACTGTTGAAATAACACAGTCAAGAATCTTAGCATCTCAATCACAATCTTTTTTTAGAAAGCAGCAGCCAGAGAGCTGCAGCATCTCAATCACACTCTTATTTTAGAAAGTAGCAGCCAGAGACTACAAACTGTTGCTCATTTTCTTTGCTGTCGTTGCAGACTTTACAGGCTGGTGGCACATTGCCTCGCTACTTGTCTCCCACTCATCCAGAGAATAGGTTATTAGCATGCACCTGCAAAACTTCTTTCTGCTCCATGGTTTCTATATCCCATTGTATTAAGTTTTCCCAGAACCGAAAGCTATTGCAAAGGTTGCAGTGGAAATCTGAAGAGACCCATTAAGAAGAATGGTTGAGCTAAGCAGAGCATTTATTCTTCTGGTTCTTGTTGTGAGTCTGGTTGAATTGAGGGGTCATGCGATGGGTCAGCTGTCCGCTAATTTCTACTTAAAAACATGCCCCCATATGGAATCCATCATTCGAAGAGTTCTGCAGAGAAAGGTTAAGGAATCGCCACTGACCACTGCTCCCGGTGTTCTGAGACTCTTCTTCCATGATTGTTTTGTAGAGGTAAACGTTAAAGCCCAATATTCACCTTGCGTGGATTCACTTCCTGGTAAGATCCTTGAACTAGCCGAGGTCTATTTGATTTCATCTGTGTTATACGTTATTTTTAGCCTCGTGTTTTTTCTTTTCTTTGATGTTCAAGGGATGTGGCTCCCTGGTGGGGTGTAGAAAGTTGTAGAAAGTTTCCCATGTTCTTTTTTTGGGTCTTTCTTTTGAGGAGATGCTGGGAAACATTTCTCCAGTGTGCACTTTTCAAAAAAGGAATACATTTTTCTAAAAATGGGGAAGTTATCAATATTTCTAGAACTATAGTTCTATAAATACACTGGGCATATAAATATCAGTATATGTCTTCTGCATCAATGAAGCTATATTTCTAGAAATATTGGTCGCCAAAAAAATGCTCACAAGTACTATTTTTGAGTTTCAGTTACATCAATTTACTATTTTAATTTTCAGACTTTAATATTTATTATAGTATATTTTAGGGAGTACTAATTAGATTTTAATAAAATTAAAATCAATTTATAAAATAATGTATAATAAATTAAATTTAGATCATTTAAAATTCAAATGAAAGTGAATTATTTTTGAATCATAATATATTTTAAAATTATAATATGAATAACAAATATAGATCAATAAATATAGAGTAATGTATTTTTTTTATTTAATTAATTAATATAAATCAATATATTTATTTCCATTATTAAATATATATATGCACATCTAAAAAATCTTATTCTTCCCTAAATTTTTTAAAATTTAAAAATACTCCTGCAAATCCCATCCAAAAAATTAAAAAATGCTCCTACAAATCCATATGTAAGTCCCATCCAATTTTATTTTAAAATACTCCTACAAATCCGTCTGTGAGTCCAATCCCTAAGTGTTAGTGGAACATTGAAATTTTCAATAAATCTAGAGACTTCTAATGTGTATTCATATTTATGCATTGGGTTCTTATCTAATGTAGCTGCTATCCGGAGTCATATCCAAATTTTCAAGGGATGGATCTGGGCTGTTATTTTGAAAATGTCTAAAAATGTTGCTGGGATTCCGAGTCATATCCAAATTTTCAAGGGATGGATCTGGGTTGTTA
>APFE031524739.1:183436-203291 GCA_000404065.3 Pinus taeda
GTCATTGTTCCATAAATGAGCAAATTGCAGACATCTTCACCAAAGCGCTTGGAAGAGAAAAGCTTGAAAGATTTAGAATGATGCTTGGACTCACCAACATCCTTTCAGATTAAGGGGGGAATGTTGACACCTAATCCTCACGATTGGGTGAATTTATGTAAATAATTAAATTAGGAATGTGAATAGTCATCTGGAGATGAACTAAACAGTCACACCCTTTTGTATATAACAATAACATACCTAATGGAATAACACGAATCAATTTTTCTGCCTAATGGAGTTACTGCCTGGCCTGACACCTACAATGGTTTAGAGAATGATATTTCTAGCCTAAGGAATGAAGGTAATATCCTTTTAATAGGTGACTTTAATGCTCGAACTTCAAGCAACCAAGCTATTATTCTAAGCAATCATTCCAACCCTAATTTTCTTTGGTTAGATGAAGACCCTACTCTGGCTAGTAGGTACAAAAGGAGTTCTAAAGACCTCAAGAAGAATTTGTTTGGGTCGGAGCTAGTCAGGCTCTATAGTGCTCAAGATCTCATTAGTTTCAACAGTTTAAAGAAGTGGCCCAATTCTAGCCAGATGACTTGCATCCATGGGCTTGGTAGCAGTGTGATAGACTATGTTATTTCCGATCTCCCTTTATACAACAAAATAATAAATTTTGACATCTTAAATGACCACGAGCCTAACTCTGATCATAGGCCTTTACTTATAACTCTCAATTTTGTCATGCATAGAGATCCCATAGAAAATAATCCTTATAGCCAAAAGAACCTAATATTTGATAGAAATAAAAATGATCTCTTTCTAAATGAATTAAAAACTAATTTACTTCCTTTATCTAGTATAGAAAACATAGAAGACCTCTATCATAACTTTACTACAACCCTCTCATATTCTATTAACAAGTTCTCAATTGAAGTTTCAAATAATAAAAGAAATAGCAAAACCAACCCATGGTATGACAAAGATTGTAAAAGTGTGAGGAGAGCAATTAAGGAAGTTGTTGATGAATCTCTTAAAATGGGAAAGATAAAAATATACAAAGCCCTAACTAAAAGGAAAAAGAGGCAGTATAGTTGTAAAAGACAAGAGAATCTCTTACACCTCTCTAAGGTAGCTCCTAAGAAATTTTGGAGGTAGATTCTGACTAGGAAAACTAAGGATAATAATAAAATTGCTTTACACGATTGGAATATCTATCTTAAAAAGCTTTATGAATCTTCAAATGTCATGGATAACTTTGAAACCTTGCTCACAACAAAAGAAGTTTTCTCATTAGAAGACATTGATTTTGGGGTTAAACGCCTGGAAAATGGGAAAGCTAAGGACATCGAAGGTTACCAAGCAGAAATATTAAAAAGTAGAGGTCTTGTCCTTAGCCCCCACATCCATAAGCTTTTCAATCAAGCAGTCAAGCAAGGGTTCCCTAAACCATGGACTGAGAGCCTCATTATCGCTATTTTTAAAAGTGGGGATACAAATAACCCCTCTAATTATTGGACCATTATGATCAACCCTCTCTTAGCCAAACTATATGGTATTATTTTGGAAAAGAAGTTGAGCATATGGCTTGAAAGTGAAGGTAAGCGAGCTAAAGGCCGAGCGGGTTTTAGAAGGCATCACTCAACAACAAACCACCTCGTTATGCTTAGGATCATTGTGGAGGAATGTCATAATGATAAATCCAATCTCTTTTGTTGCTTTGTGGACTTTAGAAAGGCTTTCGATATGGTTCCTAGAAACAACCTTTGGAATAGATTAGAAGAGCTAAAGGTTCCTTTCGAGTTGAGAGCTGCCGCTATAAGATTATATGAGAATGTAATTGCCAAGCTAAAAAGCAATGAGGGGTGGTTGAAAGATATTAAATGTAATATTAAAGTTAAACAAGGTTGCCCCTTCTCCCCTACCCTATTTGGCATTTACATCAACTAGCTTGAAGGTTATTTAGAGGAAGCAGGTTGTGCTGGCACGATCTTAGTTGGATAGCCATCATCCTTCTTCTCTATGCTGATGATATTGTTCTTCTCACAAGGTGCCCATATAATCTTGATAAGCAACTTAGGCTTCTTAAGGATTTTTGCTCTATCATGGGTATGACTGTTAACACTGACAAAACAAAAGTTATCATTATCAAATCCAAGAAGGACACTTACGCTAATTTTATGTATGATAATAATAACTTGGAGGAAGTGTATTCTTACAAGTACCTAGGAATTGATATTCATTACAAGCTCAACTCGAACTATAGCATTGAGAAAATGATTAATGGGGGGTCGAAAGCTTATTTTGGTCTTGAAAATAATTGTAAAACAACAAACCTCATAATGTGGGATAAAAAGAAGTTCCTCTTTGAAACTTTAGTCACTCCTGTTATCTTATATGGATGTGAGGTCTGGGGTTGCAACATCTCTAGAGAATCCTGGAGAAAGATTGAGCAAATCCAAAAGCGTTTTATAACATATAACCTAATAATTTAATGCAATACACCCTATCCTATTCTCCTTATAGAAGTAGGTCTTTCCCTATCGAGAGCCTAGCTATGACTAAGCTTCTATTGTACAAGCACAAACTCAATAAGATAGGAGATCATAGACTTCCTAAGCTAGTTTTAAATTCCAGCCAAAACCACCTAAGGCTCAAGTGGGGGTGGTATAAAGATACAAGGGTCTGGTTAAACCTTTGGGAGATCAACGAGAATGATGCATTGCAAAACATTAATAACATTAAAAATATTGTTATTTCTAAGTTCAAAGAAAAAATGTGGTGTGAGAAAGATTTAGCAGCTCAAAGAAAGTTAAGTTATTATAAGAAGGTTATCAACCCCATCCTAGAAGATAAAAAATATCTCTCTGTTTTAAATAGCTCAAAGAAGAAAATTAATATAGCGAATATTATGACGAACTCTTATGAGCTCCATAGTGAAACAGGTCGTTGAGCAGTTCCTAAAACACCATGGATGGAAACGATCTGCCATCTCTGTGAGAATAGGAACATCGAGGATGAAAACCACTTCCTCATAGAGTGCCCCATGTACAACCACATTAGATCTCAGTTTCATAATCTTTGTCGCAATATTGTCCTTCCTAGCCTTTTACGATGTCAAAATTATAGTGAGCTCAGGAGGCTTCTCTCCAAGCTTTTTGAGCATAGGAATAAAATCTTAAATCAAACTAAATAATTTGTTTCTCTAGGTCTGATAGACTAAAGTTTGGTCTCAGTGGACGTGAACCATCATTATCATCATCATCAATACAATGATGTTGAGTATAAAAATTTTAAATTTATTTAAATTAATTGATATTTTTATATTTTCAAAAATACCCAAATTTCAAATTAATTTGGGAAAATTTTCATAAATATATATTATATATATATATTCTACGGTTTTATATCAATGGAAATGTACAAAAATTCCCAAATATAAATTTTTTTTTCAATTTTTTTTTTTTTTTTTTTTTTTAAAGTAAATAAACTCTATATGTAATGTTAATTAAAATTTTTCTAATTAATTTTTTATCTTTTAATTTATATATTATATTATTATTTATAAATAAGTCCTAAACTAATTTTCATATATGTAATAAAATTTGAGTTTGAATATTTGAGATTATAATTTTCTATTTTATTTATTATTTTATTGTTTTAAACACATTTTAATTATTAATAAATTTAGAATATATCATTAAGATAATTAAATTGATTCATTATTACATTAATTTAAACCATAAATTATTATTAAAAATACAAATGCAAATTTTAAATATTAAATTTACTCCATTTATGAAAATGGCAAAGATGAACAAAACTTAACATTAATTTTAGCCCAAAGTGAACTAATTTCCATATTTGGAAAGAGCGAGTTTAGACAGTTTTGAACCAATACTCATTTTTCAGAGTTTAAAAAGATATTGAGGATCCATGTTATATGGACATATTTGGTAAATGTATCAACTCTAATGTTATTTAAATTGGTAGACATATAAACACAATTTAACATTAAATTTAGATAAATTATAAAAATATAAAACACAAATTTCAATATTAAATTTAGTTTATTTATGAAAATAATAAAGCTAATCAACATTTATTTTAGCCAAACATAGACTAATTTCTGTATTTAGAAATAGAGAATTTAGACAATTTTGTACTGCTACTCATTTTTCATAAGGGTTTAGAAAAATAGTAAATCAATAATATATAAACATAATTGATAAATGTATCAACTCTAATATTATTTGAATTGGTAGATTTCTATAAACTCTAGTATTATTTAATATATTATTTTCATAAGACATTCACCGAAAATAGTATCTGAATATATTATTTTCATAGAGGGAAAATGTATGATTTTTTAATATTTAATTATTATTTTTTTAATTAAAATAAATTTATATATAATTAGTTATTATAAATATTCAATATATTTTTTGTTTTCCATTGAAAATCAAGAATAATTTATTATTATTCATTATTAGATACTTAAATCTGTATTCAATATATTTTGATGCTCAAACATGATGGGAAACTATTTTCGAATTTAGACTTCTGTGGTCCATAACATTGTTTCAAATTTTTTTTACGAAATCACATAAATAATTATTATTATTTCTGTGATTTTGCAGAAAATTCTATAAACAATGATGGGAAACATTATACAAATATCTTCGCATGCACATTGTTACTGAGAAAACAGACTAAATTGGTGTCATATATTATGCAGGGCTGCGATGGGTCTATATTAATTTCATCCACCAGAGGCAATCGGGCCGAGAGAGAAGCAATCCCTAATCTCTCATTGGCCAGAGATGGGTTTGATGTGGTTGTCCGGACTAAGAAGGCATTGGAAAAAGCATGCCCAGGGATTGTCTCCTGTGCTGATATTCTGGCTATTTTGGCCAGAGATGCAACTGTTCTGGTACATATACTCAATCACTGGATTTTTATTTTTATTCCAGGTTGAATTTCATAAATTGGTTATTAATGCCATAAATGTGTTATTGGTTATTAATGTACTGGTAGATTTTAGAATATTTAGAAAATCTGATGAACAGATAAAAGTATTCAGCAAAATCAATTGTCTAATTTGATTTTTTCAGAAAGAAAAAACTAATTGGTCCAGTGACATATATTCTGTGCATAAACCTTAATAAGTCAACTAACTGGGAGTATCTTCTTCAGACATGGTAGATAAAATTCTAACATGTAGTCATCAGAAGTCAGAAATTAAAACTCTAGACATTTTCAAAAAATATAAAAACTGTAGCTTAGCATGTCTACAAAAACTTCAGAGCAACTTCAGAAATAACATTCATATACAGAAAATCATAATTCAAAAGCCCCATCAGCTACTGAATGAAGATTTGTCCTTTTTCCGGCCTGTTGCCTTCCGTGATGGAGCAGTAGAACATTGAACTTTTTGAGTCATGCAGTCTCCTTTTAAAGAGACCATCTGAAATTTTATTAGACTCCCTATAAATATGTGTCATGGTATAGCTTTCTGATGAAGATTTGTCCTTTGTCTGGCCTGTTGCCTTCAGTGATGGAGCAGTAGAACATTGAAGCAGTAGAACATTGAGCCTTCTGAGTCATGCAGTCTTCTTTTAAAGAGACCATCTGCAATTTTATTATTCGACTCCTTATAAATATGTGTCATGGTATAGCTTTCAATTTGATTTGATCCCTTAATCCCCATAGATCTGGAGGGTCAAAGCGGTGCTATAAATATGTGTCATGGTATAGCTTTCAATTTGATTTGATCCCTTAATCCCCATAGATCTGGAGGGTCAAAGCTTGAAGCACCGCTGAAGCCCTTGACAATGGTCTGTGAATCTCCAAAAATATGAATATTTTGTATCTTTTTTCTCAGCAAGTCATAAAAGGCAATCATCTCAATCCTGATATTTATTCAGTTTCCAGCTCTCCAATGCAGTCATTGTAACAAGTTTGCTCATCCAAAAGAAACCACACCCATAACCACATTTGCCCGTTTCCAGCTCTGCAATGCAATTAGTGTAACATGTTTGTTCACCCACAACCACATTTGCCAGCTGAGCTTCACTATCAAAATATCTTACTGGCAAAATAAGGCAAGGGTTAACCAGCCTGCCATAGAGCATTAAATACCCTGCTACGTGAATGCTCTATAACAAAATAACACACAGCCTTTATTTTTAATTTATGTAGTCAACAGCCTTTATTTTTA
Source organism: Pinus taeda (assembly GCA_000404065.3). Taxonomy (NCBI): domain Eukaryota; kingdom Viridiplantae; phylum Streptophyta; class Pinopsida; order Pinales; family Pinaceae; genus Pinus; species Pinus taeda. Next base: position 189,648 of record APFE031524739.1, read on the forward strand.
ATTTATGTAGCCACCAAAAGCTGTGTGTTATTTTGTTATAAAGCATACATGTACCAAAGCATTTAATGTCCTATAGCAAACTGGTTAGCCTTTGCCGCAAAATAATACTAAGAAATTTGGAAAAGAAAACTTTTAGTAACATGTGATTTAACCATAATATAATTTTATATATTTTAATTATACGTATCATATTTTTAAAATATTCCAAAATCTACTATCAAAATTACAAAATAACCCAAAGTAATTAATTTGTTTTGAAGATGCACGGACCATCCTGGCATGTACTGAAAGGCCGCAGAGATGGGCGTGTCTCTCTGGAAGCCAATGTCCTTAACAACTTGCCAAGAGGCGATTCTGATGTCAATCAGCTACGCAAAAGCTTTGAATCTAAAGGTCTCTCTTTACTGGATATGATTGCACTTTCAGGTAAGTGTAATTTTTTATATGATATTTGCAATATTAATAATTATATATAAATTAGTAATTTAAATGCTATTGAGTATCAATTTTATTTAGATTATAGATTTTGAAATATTTTAGATAGAGTTAACTAATTTATTATTAATTTTTGAAAATATGATAGCTAAAATTTAAAGAAAAATAATTTTAATTTATTTCTATAAGTTCTAAATTAATTAAATTCAATTCAAATTTCAAATTCAAAATTAAGTGTATCATAATATTTATATTAATATCTAAAAATTTTATAATTTTTTTTTTTTTTAAATTTATAATAACCTTAAATTGAGACTAACCAATCTTCTGGCCTGATTCCACAGAGATCAACTCGTGGGCTGCGAGGCCAACTCCAATGTACATGAGTGAGATTACTTGCTAAGACCAACTCTAATGTACACCAGTGAAACTACTAAATAGATTCCAAACACCAAAACTCCCAACATAAATGCTATTGAGTATTATTTTTTTTGGATTATAGATTTTGAAATATTTTAAATGGAGTTAAATAATTTATTATTAATTTTTGAAACATGATAAGGGAAAACTAGATAAAAACAAATAATTAATTTAATTTATCTCTATAAATTACTAAAATTAAATTATATTCCAATACAAGTTAAGTGTATCATATTTCATTATTTTATTTTAATATCTAAAAAATAATTATAATTTTTTTTTTTTTTTCAAGAAAACCTAAATTGAGACTACACTGAGACCAACCCCGGGCCAATTCTGGGGAGACTAACTCCTCGGCCAATTTTGGGGAGACGAACTCCTCGGCCTATTCGGCTGAGACCAACTCCAATGTACATTAGTGAGATTACTTATTAAGACCAACTCTAATGTAACGGAGTGAGACTATTTGCAAATAGATTCCAAACACTAAAACTCCAATTCCGTTGAGACCAACTCCAATGTACAAGAGTGACACTAGCAAATCGATTCCAAATACCAAAACTCCCAACATCCAAATTAGTGATACAACTTACATTCATATTACTGTCTATGGTTTTTTTCCTGTTAATGGTTTTGTTCTGGCCTGGCCACTGGGCAAATACAGGGTTCTCTGCGAAATGGTTTCCATTTCGTAGATAGTGTCTTTCATCAACAATTTTTTTTTTTGCTGTTGCACATTATATGGAGCAATCTGATAAAATCTGTTTCTCAATATAGGTTTACATACTTGCTCAGCTCTGTTTTTTACATGTGGAATTGTAATGATCGTCTCTTATACAACATAATTTTGACTGTCAGTTGTTTGTAGGGAACAAATTTTATGTATGCTATATGTATTTTACCCCATCATATTAATCTATGCTTTTTTTCGCACTTCAAACAAACTTTGCATAATAGCTTTACCGTTTACCATGTAAACTACCCGTGAATTACAGGTGGTCACACAATTGGCAGATCTCACTGCAGCGCATTCACAAACAGATTATACACATTCAGTCACTTCAACTCTACCGACCCTTCCATGGACAAGGCCTATGCAGGCCTTCTCAAACGAGCGTGCCCTGCCACTGGACGTGGTACTTCAAACAGGTTCGTGCCAATGGATCGTTTGAGTCCTTTGAGGTTCGATAATTTGTATTACGTGAGTCTTGTGAAGCGACAGGGCCTGCTTGGATCAGACCAGGTACTCTTCTCCAGCAGCCGAACTCGAAAGGCTGTCCTGCAGTTTGCAAACAACCAGACAAACTTCTTCTCAGCTTTTGCAATTGCCATGCTCAAAATGGGAAATATTGGTATCAAGACCGGTCACCAAGGAGAGATTCGAAGGGACTGCACCAGAATCAACTAAAGGCTTCTGCCATAGCTAATCGTGAACTGATATTTACGAAAATACAACTAATCGCGAACTGATATTTACGAAAATACAATAATGAGCTCCTTTCAATCGAATATATTCAAGCATTTTTCCATCCCTTTTGTATCCATGTTTCTTATTTTTTAATTTGTTTCCCTTTTTAATCCAGGTTTGTATCTTTGTTATTATTAAAGCAGAAGGTACAAACATTTTTGGTTTTTAAAAATATAGTATATATATTTTCAAGATACAATTAGTCACTGTACTATTCAAATATCATTAAAACATAATATAGAGGTGATTCTTGAAGTAATTTATCAAAACAATCTTGAAGTAATCTATCAAAACAATATTTGATTTACAAATTTGCATATAATAAGAGCATTGGTTTTTTTTATAGCATATCAGCCTACATTGTTAGATTCTTTGTAAATATGTTGGTCATATTGTTTGTGTAACGTCTTTATTTTTTATGCTAACACTCAAAATGAAGTCTGCTTATAGTAGTTTTCCTTTTAATCTAATTAATAGTGTTTTTGGAATCTTCAAAAGCTAAACACTCTAATTTTTTTATCATCGATTAGAAATCTTAAAAAAAGACCAACAAGCCAATAACTCAAGCTTAACAACATGGCCAGTTTCTAATTTTATTTGCATACTATAATAAAAATTGATATCAATTACCATACCATCTCCGCAATTTCCATTGGCATAAAGTCCATCAAGCCAATAAATCAACCTTAACAATATGACCAATTTCTAATTTTATTTGCATACGATAATAAAAGTTGATATCAATTACCATACCATTTCCACAATTTCTATTGGCATAGGTTCCATAAAAAAACCTCTCAAGACATCCATATTAATAATCACTTTTTCCAATTTCAGCTTATCTAAAATATGATTGGGAACTTATTCATTAAAAACATACTTAAAATTGAAGGTGGTCATAAAGGGATTAATTTGGGAGTTTTCAAAAGGATCCTTATTCTGATGATCCGATATCCCCAAAAAACATAAGCCGGAAGTAATGGAATCTTTAACAAGAGCAAGTAATGGAACCTTGAATAAGAATTGTTTTTAATGGAGTTCCACAAACAAAATTCTAAATATAAATCAAACCAATTTGATTTTAATTGAAAATAACTAACAATTTATTCATAATTATTAATTAGATTGTAAAATATAAATAATAGTTTACGATTAAATAGTTTAAATTGTTGGTAAGTGTTGAACATTAATACACTTACATTTATGCCATAATTTGTATATAGAATTTGTTACAATACCATGGCTTATCAATACCACATGCTTAAAAAATCATTTACAGTTAAAATATTTTATCTATTTTAGAACAATGTTTTTAAAATTTTAATTTAAGTATCAATTATTATTAGGCTGATGGTAGGGATGTAACTTTCATGAAATGTTCTACAATATTTATAAGAGTATACACAAATTAATGGTTCAGATTTATCATCAAAGTAGATATGCCATTTTTATTCATTTAATTAAATTGATTAGTTAAAAAAAATGTCATAAGAACAAGTGTCATATGAAGGAGTTATACTTTTTTGGGTATGTAGCATTGAGAAGCCATGGTATTGTAACAAATCATATTTATAGATAAATAATTTTTATGGTAAAGTGGTGGTAAACCTCCATGGTTAAGAATCTTGTTGCATGTTGTTTTAAATGTATATATATATTTAACTTATATATTGATTATTTTTATAACTAGGGCAATCATATAAACTAAATGCTTGAAAAATACCAAAAGACATCAATTTATAATAGACATTAGAACACTTCATCACACCTCTCAAGCTGCTAAAAAAATCATAAAAATTAACTAAATTATAACTTTATTTAAAATGATTATTATTGTTATAATGTCAAAAAAATTAATATCTAAGTTTTTCGTTCTTTTTATTTTTTATTTTTTTCCTGCTTCTGAGAAAAAGAACCTTATTTTTTATTAAGAGTAAATAAAAATTACATTATGTAGACACCCTAAGTGTATATGCAAATTTAAACAAATACATCTATGATACAAAGAGGAAAAACACATTTTGACACAAATCCAACAATGTCACACAAAGATAGAAAAATAGAGCATGAAACCCTCGCCACATTAGATGACCAACAATAAGGTAGAAAACCTAACCAAAAAAACAAAAGATATTAGGCCACAAATTGCCCTACTAGCTTCAAAATGAAGCCTACAACCTGGCAGCAAATAACAAAAAAGGGCATTGAAACCCAAAGAAAAAACACAACGACATCCATGAAGATAGTTGCGAAGACGATCTTTGAAGAAGGCAGGAAGTGTGGTGAGGAAAGGCAAAGACAAAACACCCCCACATGCATAGGTAAATCCGGTCCAAAGAAGACAACACCGCCGACGAAATCTAAAAAGCCATAATATTAATAGATCACTAGAAGAGAAACCAAGACTCTCTGCAAAAAGCCCGCAATCAAATGTCGACTGAAACCCTAGTAGCATGAAGAAAAGGCACGAAACTAGAGGGTTGAACAACAAAAGAAGCTGCCCAACCCTTTTCCTCCTCAACTCCTCCCACAAAGGGTCATAAACAAAACAAATGCCAATGCCAAAAAATTAAGTCGGGACAACATAACCATGGAACAACCCAACACAACTCTGAAAGAGCACCACGAGCAAGAAGAAACATTTGCAAGGAGAAATACATTGTGACAAAGAAGAGGAAGGAGGCATGGGCACAACTCTGAAAGAGCACCACGAGCAAGAAGAAACATTTGCAAGGAGAAATATATTGCGACAAAGAAGAGGAAGGAGGCATGGAACATGGTTGGAGCAAACAGGGAATAGCTATCTCCAAGAATTAATAAATAAGTTAAAATATATATTTATATATATATATATATATATAAATCAGATTTTTAACCATGTATATTTCTAGTCTGTAAATAGGCTTTGTTGTCATACCATGGACCAAATACTAGCTAATCAAGGCCTCATGCCTAAAAAACATAACTCTTTTCATATGGCATATTTTTTTAGTTTATGAATTTAATTAAAAGGACAAAAAAATGCATTGTGTAAACTACGAAGAATATTCTAAAATATTATATCTAGGTTAAATCCCTACCATCCACCTAACGATTATTGATATTTGAAATAAAATTGTGGATGATCTATTCCAAAATAGACATGCCTATAAGCATAATAATAATAATAATAATAATTATTAATGAAAAAATAAAATAATATATAAGTTAAACATATATAAAATTAAAAAAAAAAAACATGTAACAAGATTCTTAACCATGGAGATTCACCTTAACTTTATCATGGAGACTCTTAATTTGTAAATAGGTTTTGTTACAGCATAATGGGCCAATACCATGACTTATCAATACCACATGCCCAAAAAACATAACTACTTTGTAAACAAATCTCAGCGTTTGATTTGTGTATATTAATAAGAATATTCTAGATTATTCTATAGAGGTTAAATCCTTACCATACACCTAATAATGATTGCTAATTAAATTAAAATTCTGGTAGCCTTATTCCTAAATAGATATGCCTATCGACATTAAAATATTCCATGTATATTCTATATAAGTTGACGGTAGGGATTTAACCTCCATGGAATATGCTAGAGTATTCTTAGTAGTAGTCATAAATCAAAGACAAATGTATCTCAAAAGTCGTTATACCCCTTCTTCTCTTATAATTAAATTGATTAATTAATGAAAACAATTTCATATGAGCATGAATTATGATCCTTTTGACATGTGGTATTGGTAAGCATTGGCCCATAGTAGGGGTGATTCTCCATAGTTAAAAATCTTGTTACAATTTTATTTAAATGTATGCATGTTTAAGTCATCTATTAATTATTTTTATAATTAATTATTATTACTATTTAAAATAAAGTTATAATTTAGTTAGTTTTTAAACTTTTATTAATCTTGACAATGTGAGATGTATCATGAAGTAAGTATTTTAATGCATTTCCATGTTTATCAATCATCTTATTTATATAATCATGCTAGTTGATAAAATAAACACGTCTATGGGTGTAATTAGATTGTACCACTGTAATTTCATTTTTCTTGGAATTAAAAATTTGCAATATCATCATAGGAAAAAGATTTTTTTGTTTCTATCTTCCTTCTAAAACTGTTGGTGTCATAGCATCTTCTTCTTATCAACAATTTGGAAAATGTTAAGAAATCACTTCGATTCTAAACCATTTTGATCCTAGATTAGTTTCTTAGTCTCAACATGTGACCAAAATCAACGTCCTTGATAGCTATTTAAATCATGTACTTCTCACCATATGTGTTATCAATATATTTTCTTTCTTGGAGGTCTATTAGGTTTGGCTGATTTGGTTATAAGTGTTTGATATCCTGTCATCAATCCCCATCCCTAATTTCTTTCTTAAAGTTGTCTTGCTCTTTGCCCTGTCACTTTGAATCTTGATTTGTTCTTTTGAATTGTCGATCATTGTCCTTGGCCATGAGATCAGCATGCATTTTTTTCAACTTCACATCAGATCGTTGTGTGATATTTATTCCCACTAATCTGAGGGCTAACGGATGTGCATCATCAACATCAAAAATGTATTCTTCAGTCACTTGTATTTATGACTTCATCTTTGCACCTTACCATTTTTTTGCATGAAGTCAAATTTCAATGTATTCGAATTGGAATTTTGTTCCATGTCCCACTAGATATTCTATGTTAATGAGCCATGGTGCGGACCCAATTGTTTGGCTTACTAGGCTTGGTTTTGTGGGGTGCCAAAGAGATCCCTTAATTCAATGGTTGTGTGGGGTGCCAAAGGTCTGTTAGGAGGTGCTTTTCTTTTTCGTTTTTAATTATTAATATAGAACTTGTATAGATTTCTTAAATGGAAAGATAAAATTGAAGTGAGGAAGTAGGGTGCCCACTTAGAAATAATTAGGTCTTTCCTTTGGCCATTTTGGGTTAAGTTTTTTTTTCTTTCTATCTTCCTTCTAAAACTGTTGGTATCATAACCTCTTCTTCTTATAAACAATTTGGAAAATGTTACGAAATCACTTCCGTTTTGAACCATTTTGATCCTGGATCAATTGCTTAGTCTCATCATGTGACCAAAATAGGCCAGTTTGCCCTTTTTTACATTAAAGCAACAAACAATTTTGAAACAAAATATATTAGGAGAGTTGTCTCCGATTTTTTCCTTTAGTGAATCATTTATCTTCCATGCTACCTTTGCTCATGTCTTTTATATTGCTTATTGTCTCTTTGAGATCTCTGCTACCTTGTAGTAGGATGCTGAGGTCTTGGTTGTATATGAAATTGTTGCTTAAGCTATGCTTGTTGTTGTGGATATAGTTGTTGTAACAATTTTGGTGCAAGTTGTGACTGATGAGAGGGTTGAGAAGGTTAAGCGGGTTGTTGAGAGACTACCTGAGAAGATGATGATTCTTGAGGCTACTACATCCATTGAGCCTGGTGGACCTGTTGCTGACTGGATGGCAGGTACTTTTCTTAGGCGATGTAGTTGGAAATATGCCTCCACTGTGGACCCATGGGATAGTGATGATTTCTCATTTCTGTTAGTGCCAACTCTAATCCAGTGACATAGGTGTAGGTGGCAGGGGGTAGATACTTGAAATTTTTCCTCAGGTGCCATAGTAGCTTGAATTCCTTTGAAGTCTTGGACACGATAGTGCTACCTCTGGCAGGTCCTTCAATATATGTCAAGAACTATCATCATCTATGGCTCTATGTAACATCTCCTTATAGTATTCTAAGTTATATATGTCATCATGTCTGTCCCAAGGAGTTTATAAACCCCCTGAAATCATTCTTCCATGCATTCATGTGGGCAATGGCCTCTTGTATTTTTGTTTGCACTCTATTGGGTGCCAAAAGTTGGTTAGGAGGTGTTTTATTTTTTTGTTTTTAATTATTAAATATAGAACCGATACAACTATATAATTGGTACAAATTTCTTAAATGGAAAAATAAATTAAAGTGAGGAAGCAGGGTGCCCACCTAGCAATAATTAGGTCTTTCCTTTGGCCATTTTGGGTTAAGATTTTTTTGTTTATATCTTCTTTCAAAGACTACTGGTGTCATAGCCTCTTCTTCTTATCAACAATTTGTAAATGTTAAGAAATCACTTCCTTTCTGAACCATTTTCATTTGTTTGTCCGAGCATTCCTCAAATTTTTTATAATAAAAAAATTCCCATGCAGATGTTATGAAATAATAAATGAAGGTGATCACTATTGTAAGCTTCCATGTGTATCATAGTTTACAGACAAGGCAGGAATTAGAAATTACTATTAATCATAAGTACCATTTTGGTGAAGCATCTTTCACACGATGTCCTTGGTGGGATTTTTTCTTTTAATGTTTTGTTTTTTACAGGTAGGGCTGTGCCTTTCTTTAAGAAACATAAAAGTAAACTATTGGATTGTAACATGTCACTGTTTTCTTGCTCTTAGAGTAGGCACATTTATATAGTTGTTATCATTACCAATATTTCTTAAAAATTAGAACCAAACTTGATGGCTATTATTTTAAAAATAGTGATCTATTTTAATTTGTTCTTGCTTTTCTGTGCATCTGCAAAACTCTCATCTTTGAAGATTACAATTTGATAAAAGATATACAATTTTCAAATCGACATATATCATAGAGTAAAAAACACTTGCAAGTTGTAACCATTTCACCTCCATGCTTCACTGCAGTAGTATGGCTGCTTTATGTGAATACCAGGTGTCTAAAACGAGTAGGTCAAGGAAGTGGATATGTTTTCTATTACTTAGCTAGTGCCAAGAAGGGGTAAGACTATTAGAGAGATCACATGCCGATTTTAATTTTTTGCAACTAAAACATGAGATACAAATGAAAAAAATATAATTCCTCAACCTATAAAAACAGAGAATATGTTGAGGGATATTATTGTTCTCCTTCCGTGGCTCACAACACATTCACATGCATTTTTCAATTCAATAAGCACTTGATACGGCACTTCCTATAATTCACATATAATTTGTGTGTGCACATGTGTGTTTAGTTTCCGTGGAGATTATGATATTGTCTAAGCTAGAATATCTACAGACATTAAGTGGCATATGTACAGATGGAAATATGGCCCACATAATGGATCTATAATATATATATATAATATATATATATATATATATCTCGGTGAGGTCATCATCGGAAATTTGCTATCCTGTTTATGCCATATCTAATAGCTCTCTTGCGCTAATAAAATAACACTTCTGTGCATTTATAGGTGGTTAAGGTATTTATTGAATTTCAACTTTACCTTTACTTTAAGAGACCTCTTGGTGGCAAGCTCTTAATGTTCAAATTGTTGAAGTTATTTTTGTACTTTATAAACGTCTAGGTTGCATTTTCCCAGATATTTTCTTGAAAAGACATGGGATTAATACTCAGCTTTAATTATGTTATTTTCTGGTGGTGGATTTGTCATTGCTCAACTTTGAAAAAGTTAGTGGTGTAGAAGGATGGGCAGGTAGCAATGAAAAGCAATCAGAGATGCATTGAATCTTGCACAAGGCTCAAACACATTAACACTTGTTGGGAGTTGAATGTAGTATATATCTAAACTTCATGATGTAATTGTATTCATAGGTTGGAAGGGATGATGGAAGTGGGGTTGTTTTTCAATGGGTACATAACAAAGGAAATTAAATAGAATTAGACATTCTTACTTCTCAAATTGCGTCTAGGCCTCTTCATTTGCAGGCTTCGTAAGTTTATAACCAATTCAATATGTCAACTACTGCAAGCTTTTACTTGTAACAATTATGAAATAAGGAAGGAGTTAGGACTTGCTTTGAATTGTATGCATGGTCTATCTTGCACACCATTCACCTCAAGGACTTTCTTCCATTAATAATGCATGTTGTCTGAGACGTATGTGTAAAGTTCAGTAAATTTCATGGACAATGCATAGCTTCTTGTATTTCACAAAAGTCTCTTTGAGTGTATAAATCCCTGTTCTACTTAGGATAAAGCTCTTGATATTGGGTACTAAACTGCTCTAACTCTGAATATGAAAGGAATTCCTTGCTTGTTTAATTGGAAGGCTTGATTCAGGTCTCAACAAATAAAAACTATTAAAAAATATAAAAAAAAGGTACACTAATTTTTGAAAACAAACACTGCATTTTTCATTCATATGATATAGACATCTACCACAAGTTTATATATTTCAAAACTTGAGCACTAACAGAAAGGTGATTAATCTATAATCTGTGTTTCCTATTTCTAAACAAATTTATCCTACTCTATTTGGACACAGATAAGCCTCAAATTATAATTTGGTTCAAAATTGGCTTGGACTTAGGTTTTGATTTAGCAAATGACTAGGCTGAATAAAAAATACATTAAATACTCAAAATTAAATTAAAAATATATATTAATGGACATCAATGTAAATACAAACAACTAATGACCATATGTGTAAGTTTGTTGATTTATATTCCATGTATGGGTGCAAAGAGGGAAAATTACATTGAGATAAACCATAAGTTATGAGATAACAAATTTAGAGTTCTGAGACATATTTAATATATATTTGACTCTTTGAGGCTCTAAATACTGGTGATGTGATGAGTCATGTGTCATGGTTGATCATTATCAGAGGGTGAATCCTCAGGAATTCCCTTTGGATCAATATCTGCATCTATTGTACTCTGGTACTAAGGGGCTGTCCCTGATGGTCCAACCTAACTCATCCACCTCTGACGGTTAAGAAGCTCCAAGGTCATCCAACTGAAAATTTCCTCTGGGTTTTCAGTGTTTATTGTTCCTTCTAGTCTGATAAACAATGGATAAACTAAAGGTTATGGGTTTACAGGGGTCTACTTTGCATATATGTTGGAATTTGTTAAGCCTGTTTAAGCTGAAAATATGCTCATCTTCTACTCTCTTTGCATAAGATCCCAAGGGTCTAATTCCTTCACCAAATCATCCGGGATGGGAGTTCCAACTTAAGCTTTTAATGCTGAAAATGAAGTTGATGAAACTAAAATTCAATCTATATTGATTTTAAGAAGTAAAATTAAAACTATACTGGGCCTTGACTTCATTTTTTTTGTTTCTTTAACTGTCTTTCCATTTTCCTTTCTGGATTACACAGGTAATTGTCCATGTTATCAAGTGTTGACTCCTGTGAGTCACTGGTTTTCTGCTGACTTAGTTGAGTCATACTATGATGGATGTTGACTTGGCTTTGCGCTAAGTATTATGGCCTACAACGACTGCAATAACAAAGATGTGGTAATTGCGTCCGACCTCGTTGTTTTTTATCAAAATTTTTAAAGGAAGGGAAGGTTGGGGTAACTTGACATTTCCAAAGTTCTTTTTCTCTAGCGTTTTATCCAAAGTTTGAAAGGAAGAGAAGGTTGGGGTAACTTCGCATTTATAGAGTTTTTTTTATGCAAAGTTTCAAAGTTTGAAATGAAACTAATGCATAAGTTTGCCACTTATTTTTCTATCTGCCACTTGTTTGCTTGAAAAAATAGAAACCAAAACAAGGAAATTTTAATTGACAACTTTCTTCTAGATATTACTTTAGTTTGTTTTGCCACAAAATCATGATAAAAATTAGCTTACAATAGTATAAAATATCCCTTTCAGAGATTGCTAGCATTTGTTATCTATAATTTTCACAAAAAAATGTATGAACATTCATGTTCTCTATAAATTTCAGATATCAGTGAGAAGAAGCAAGAATTGAAGCTTGGATAAATCTGCAGAGTTCCAAAGCTGAAGCTGAAACCAAAAAGCTTGAGGTATAGGGAGTGTGCCTATAAATATTTGTACACATTTACGAATATTTCAAGAATTTTGGTTGTTTACAACATTTAGAAAAAGTGAATAGAGATGTTGATATTTAGGTCATTGACATTATGCACACAGTAAATGTTATTGTGGAGATAAATCTGCATATATTTGTAAGCATGATAAAATGCATCACTTGAAAAGGACACATCAATGTATCTTAACATTTTTCTATTAAAATATTCAACGATGTTTAATTATTTTTAAAGGAGAGAAAATTGAAGTATTTTTTTAAGCTTTATCTTTTGAACAAAATGTAACTTGTAGGTTCCGCATTCTATGTTGTATCATATCTATAGCCTCTGCAATCATCTTATAAGAATGTACTCTTAAAAATTTCTAATGAATTTCCACAATTAATTTATATATTTCAAATATTAATAATAGTTCTACATAATTTTAATGAAATATACATTTTCCAGGTTCATTATTGCTTCTTTAAGTCTCTGATGTCTCCAACAAGTTTTGATGCAAATTTAAAATATGGAATGACAACCATGGCATTGTTCACAATGTTATATTTATTTTTTCACCTCTTCCATTACAATCTAATACTTGTATTTTTTATTGAAGCTTAAAAAAGCATCTTTGAAGATCAAGAGGCAATATCTGTTACAAACATTATACTATCTGTAAATTTCACTTAATGTAAATCATTTATCTTTATCTTCCAACTTTACATGTAATCTTGTTTATTAATTATTATTTTCAATAACCTTTCCCATGTCACCATTAATCCTCAATTGCCCCAGATGTTAAAAAGCAATGCCATAAATAGGTAGCATATGGAAAAATAGCATAAATGAAGAAAAATATCATATGTTATGCAATCTTGTGTCCCTCAAACTTGTTTAAAAATTAAAAACAATAAACCTTAAAATAATATACCATAACATGTTCACATAAACAATATCAACTACATGGATAATGGATAACCTCTACATGAGACTATTGTTATTTACAAAATATCCATATTCAAAATACTCACAAGTAACTCAAGGATATCGCTGCAACTGTAACTCATTATCCTCCACCCTTGCTTTCAACAACTCCCATTCACATGTCGCTATTCTTCCTCACTTTAATGCTTACAACGTTTCCTTTGCAACATCTGTTGCAAATGCTAGTTCATATAACTGTGCTAGTTGATAAAATAGAAACGTCTATGGATGTAATTAGATTGTACAAATGTAATTTCATTTTTCTTGGAATTAAAAATTTGCAATTTCATCATAGGAATGATGGAAAGGTTTTCTTTGGGAGGTTTAAGTTAATACAAAATGTTAAAATTCTAAGTTGAATAATAAAGTGTGTGTGTGTGTGTGTGTTAGAGAGAGAGATAGATTTTCTATAAAATAGTGGTTTTGTTCATTCTATTGATTATTTTGGAAATTATCAGTCAATTAATATATATAGCTATGCTTGCTAATAAATAAACATGCCTATGGGTGTAATTAGATTGTACACCTATGATTTCATGTTTCTTGGAATTGAAATT
>APFE031524742.1:0-12855 GCA_000404065.3 Pinus taeda
TTTTTATGCTATTGCGGTCTACGCAAAGGTACTTTCCCCGACCTTTCTTGTTTCTGCACCTGGATCTAATGGAACCAGCTAGTCCCTTGTCCATTTAGAAATGATCTCCTGTACATCTTCCTCACTCATAAGGTATGGAAACTTATACCATGCCTTCTTTGGATCCCCTCTCGTGTAGATAGAAACATTGTGAAAATTCACCTCCAATTCAGCTTAAGGCTCCAATTTTTCATATAGAGTTGGTGACATTCACGGTCTTTGTCTGATCACCATGTGGAGATCTATCCCCACAAGCACCCAAAAATTCTTGGTATCCATGGCCCGTGATGCATCTTTGGTTGCCTAGAGTGAAGTGAACTTCGCTACCTCTAGAAGGTCTGGGTCTTACGGAGGAAACAGGATATTCTCTGGCATCCTCCATTCTGCCAATGCTATCAACAATAATAACCAGGCATAATGGAATGCCTTTCCATCATCCTAGGCTTTGCGATAGTTTACCAAAAAATATTTACAGTGGTACTAAGCTCAAATGTACTCAACTCCTTTAGCACATTGTGCAGCTAATGAAATCATCGATGTCGGGACTTCATCCACGTGACACTTCCACATAATATTGCATGCAAATATCTGCACAACGAACTGCATCACTTTGTCTGCGAGTTTTTTTTCCTTTGATTTACCTCCAAATGCCTCTGCTAGATCCTCACCTTGATAGGGCAGCATGGTAATCCGGTGGATCAACATGTCAATCATAGGGATGGGTTCTCCCAGCCATAGACACCCATCATTCACTAGTATGAGTAATTGTCTAACACACCTGGTGTTAATGATTATGCGGCTAAAATGAGGCACCCAAAGCATGTTCAATAGGCCCATTTTCTCAATTCCCACGACCCACTTCATCGGCTCCATTTGCATTACTCCGGTTCCCTCACAGTAGATTTTCGCCAAATATTTATTCTGTGCAAGATGAGGGAACTTATCATGGTCTTCCAAGTCCCAATCCTCCAACTTGAGCGATAGAATGGGCCCAAATCACGTGCCCTCAAACACCACCTTCTCTAGCAACAGTGGTGTAGAGACCATGAATTTGGCGTTGTTCGTATCTTTAGGCACCTTGGCTTCGCCCTACTTCAATGGGATGTACTTTGGGAGCTGAGTCATAGGCTCACCCTCTTCAGCATCCATCTCCTCAAGGTTTCTGTGAAGTTCCTCTTCATCTAAGTCAAGGGGCTCATGTGGCTGCTATGGTTTTTCCATTTTCTCCTTCTCACGGATCTCTGTGGGGATTTTTCGTGGTGACTGTATCACCGAAACTTGTTGCGGCTTCTTTTTTCTTTTTATCAGTAGCATAAGGCTTAGGTATAGCAGATCTAGGCACCGAGACTCTCGTAGGAACAAGGGGTGGTACTTTAGTGGAGGGTACAACTTTAGATGGCACGTCTACTATTTTGGGGGGAGTGGTTGTCATTCTCTCAAAGATGATCTTTCAGCACCACTCAGGTAAGCTGGTGAATTCTGGTCATGCTAAAATGTATTCCCAAATCTTATGAGACATAGTTAAATCTCTCTGGCAGCAAGGATTAAGGAAAATTCATTGAGAAAACATGTTCGAATGCTAGTTAGCCTACTAGATTTATAGGTGAATTTGAATTCAAATCCAACCATTCCCTCCAATTTTCTATCATTAATGCATCTTTGGTGGTAGATTTCTAAAGATTTTCCTGATAAATGCACCCTCCCCTCTCCTCCTAATGGAATTTTTTCCATCTAATTAGCTACAGTGTACCCAACAGCTATTTTTCGACCCAACTACGCGACACCAACCTCCATGGCATAGCTCCCCTTGGCGCCCTACTTTCTTCCATTGCACGACCTCCTTACTACATCTTTTCAATTTTCTAGCAGTGTATTTTATAGTCCCATACTTCCTTGCAGCTTCTTGGAGTAGTAAGACTATGTTGCCATCTTATAGTCATTGCGTAGGGGTGGGATCCCCCTTGTACAACTTCAATTGACTGCCATTGACTCTTCCCGAAAACAATTCCCCTTTCAGCTTTGTGAGCTAGACGGTACCACCATGTGTAATTTCCCTTACCACATAGGGTCCAAGCCAATGCATTTTAAACTTTCTCGGAAATTTCGTAAACTTGCTGCCATATAACAAGACTAAATCATTGACCTTGAAGGTGTGCTACTTTATATGTCGATCTTGCCATGCCTTTTCGTGCTCTTTTTGCACTTGTTGGTGAAATCCTACCAAGAACCGATCCTCTTCCAACTCCATTAGCTACACGAGGCACTCCTCCATAGTCTTGTGATTAGCCATATCAGCCAGTGCTGCAATGCACAGACTCGGCACAATATATTCCATGGGCATCATCTCCTCCTGCCCATAAACCAATCTAAAAGGGGTTTTCCCTATCATTTTTTTACACATATTTCTATATGCGCACAGGACTACTGGTATGCATACATCCCAGTCATTTTTCTTTGCATTGCAAACCTTCGTTAGAGCGATATCCAGAATTTTGTTGAAGGTTTCAACCATATTATTAGCTTGAGGATGATAGGGCATACTTTTCTAATGATAGACTTGGAATTATTCAAGAAGCGCAACAATCATTTCATTTAAGAAGTTGGTACCCCTATCACTCATTAATATCCTAGGACAATCAATTCAGGACAGAATATACTCAAAGATAAACTTTACAGTGGTGGTTGCGCTACAGTCCTTTATAGGCTACACTTCTGCCCATTGCGTTAAGTATTCATTTTTTTTAATAATATATTGTGCTCCAGCCTTTTTCCCTAGTGGCTAGATCGGACCTACAAAATCAATTTCCCACTTATCAAATGCCTATAAAGTGGTATGTGGATTCAAGGCAATGCATCCCCCCATGATGGTCTCCACTTCCTTTGGAAAGCATCGCACACCCTACAATATTCTTTTGTATCCTTATGCACCATTGACCACCAAAGTCCTGCATGCAAGAGCTTCTACATGATCGCCCTTCCTGCATAGTGGCCTCCTTCCACTCCTCCATGTGCTTCTGCTAGGATGCTTGATCATTTAAACTTTGGGACATATTGGCATGGTATCTCATCGCAGTCCATTTTATATAGGTGTCCAGCGATCACAGAAAAATTCGCCGCGCAGACCACCAATTCCTCCTTTTGTTGCATAGAATATCCTTCTGGGGTTGTACTAGTTGTTAAAAATTGGATTATGTCATCAAAGTGATTGTTTGCAACACGAACAACAAAGATATGTGCATTAGACAACCCTTCTTCCAAACTCGTAGGCTTTTCGCCAGATTCAATCTAGGAGAAATGATTAAGACCAACATTTAATCATCTAGGCTTCATAGTTACCTCAAAATCATACTCTTGAAGGAGCAACAACCATCTGCATATTTCCCCCCCCAACAGAGGCTTATTGACCAAGTATTTTAGATTAGAATGGTCTGTATACATCTTAAAGTGCATGACTAATAGATAACGTTAGAATTTTTGTAGCACATATACCATTGCTATTCCTTCATGCTCTGTAGTCGAGTAGTTATTCTCCACTTTAGACAACTTCCTACTCATGAATGTTATAGGATGATCAATATCACCTTCACTTGGTTGGGTCAGCACCGCACCTAGCACAATATAAGAAGCATCCACATGCACATGAAACTCCCTTTTCCAATCAATGAATACTAGAATTTGTGTGAGGACCATTTTTTTCTTCAAAATATCTAAATTGTTCTAACACTCTTCATCCCAGCAAAACATCACATCTTTCTTCAATAGTTTCTCCATTGGCACAGTGATTTGCACATATGTCTTAATAAACTTTCTATAATATCCTGTATGGCCCAGTGTCACACACAGTTATTTTACATTCTTCAGGGCATCCAAATTGACAATAACTACTATCTTTGTAGGATCTACCATCAATCCCTCCTTGAAAACCACATGACCAAGCAATATTCCATAAAGGACACAGAAAATGCATTTCTTCAAATTCAGGGCTATCTGATGTCTGCGACAAGTATCCAACATAAGGTGCAGACTTGCAACATAAAACTTTACGAACCCAAAAATAGTCCAATCATCAAAGTATACTTCTAAGAACTTATGGATCAATTCCTTAAAAGTTGCAATTACTACTCGTGAGAAGATCGCAAGTGCAGTCTTTAGTCCAAATGTCATTATCGTATATTGAAAACATCCTCGCTTCATTGCGAAGGTGGTCTTGCTGTGATCCTCCAGCGTGATCTTAATATGATGGTACCCTAAGAACCCATAAATGAATGAATAGGCTTCCTTCCCTCCAATATTCTCCAAGAATTCATCTATAAATGTCGTTGGAAATGGGTCATGAACGCACACATCATTGAGCTTCCTCAGATCTATGCATATCCAGAATTCATCATGTTTATTTTTCTCCTGAACTACCATAGGATGTACCAGTCTCATTCCTCCACTAGCTCAATGATCCCTGCTTCAATCATCTTGTCCAACTCTTTGTGCACCTTCTCCTTATACTTTGGATTCAAATATTAGGGTCTTTGGTTTACAAGCTTCACGTCTGGCTTCAATGTAATCTTCATCATGCCAAGATCTCCTACTATCCCCTTTAGATCAATGAACTTGGTGGGAAACAAGTCCTGGTATTCACATAGCAATTCCATGACCTTATCAACTATATCCTCATCCCAATAGTCACCTATATTTGCAAACTTTGGCTATGCATCTGACCAAATGTTTACCTTTCTAGTCTTCAGAGGATCTTCTATGTCAGGGATTGTTGCTCTAGGTCCTTCAACCTTGCACTGTCCCTTAGACTCTGGAATGCTGCTATTTCTAGGATTATTCATCTACGGTCATGTTATAGCATTCCAACGCATGGCAAAATTGCATATTCCATTATGGTTGAACCGAGTCTACGGGTTTCATAGGCATTCTAAAGTTCACAGCCTTAATTTCTTGGAGTGCTTCATCAATACATTCAAAGGCATCCTCAAAGCTGAAGGTTAATAAGAAACTCTCCTTGAGGATATCCCATTTATATGTCCCATGGCGTAGCTTTGTTTCTAGATACCAATTCATTGTAATGGTATCCAAACTGTGAAAAAATATGTGCACCCATTCAGGCTGAGGTTCCTCTCCCCAAACTTTAGTCCATTGCGCTAGATGTTCCCATGGATCATCTTTTCTAGTGTATTTCTTCGTCATATGGTTGTTCGCATACCTGAACCTGAGCTTCATCATTCTCCTATATTCTTTCCAATCAGTGAAGCTATCCTTATGTGTACCCCACCAACGGGTAGGCATAGCTCAGACCGTTAGATCTAGTGCCTGGAATCGATGTGCTTATGGCACCTCCCTTTCAAATTTATCCAAAATCAAATTAACATCATGTAAACCATCATAATGAGGAATATTTCTTACCTCCGTGGATACGCATCGAAGAGATTTGGTCAACATGTTGTAGAGCAATGAAGAGGCTTCATGTAATCTGTTCTACCAATGTTCAAGCTCTTTTGTAGAATTTTAGGTGCAGGAGCTATCTCTATCCCATGTAATTCACCCATCTATTGTAGGATTGATGCAGTCCTCATCATGTGTAGTGATCTTATATATCTTATCCAGATTGTCCTCCTCTTCATAATCATGGACTGGTTCCATGTATCGTGCACCTTTAGATGGATCTAAGGGAACAATTACCTGGAGTTCTTTCCTCTCAAATATCATTACACATTTCTTAAGATTAATGACTGCATCCATATCAAAGGCCCAATCAATGCCTAATAGTGTAGGATAAGGATTAATGTATCATCCATTATCTCGATCACTTCAAAATCAGCCAAAGCGCCTGCTCCTCTAATATCCACCATTACCTGATATAGGTACCCTATAGGAATGATTTTATGTTGATTGGACATGCGAATCTAGATAGGACACCACTACAGTATAGGTTTCCCCATTCTTTCCCATGCTTGTTTAGGGAGTACATTCGCATTTGATCCTAGATCAAGAATTACCTGCTCCATTTCATACTCTTCGATCTGTGTTGTTAGCCTCATCTCACAACATGTTCGTTACTTGATTTTGCCCATTTTTCTTACAATGTGTTATTTTGGAGGAGGCTTGACCTTGCCTATACAATTATCAATTAACACTTGAAGTCCTTCTATCATGTTTCTATCCCATAATAGCTTCATACATGTCTTTGGGAAGGTAGCTAATAGTGAAGGATCTACGTCTTGTGCTTCATTGGTTTAGCCAGACTTCTCCTAACTTTCTTAGGTAGAGGCTTCATCGAAGCTATTTTTAGCTTCCATAAATGTTTATTTAGCCTGGTTTAGGTCGAATCCAACTTCCTTTTCCGCAGCCTTGTGTACCCATCCTTTACTTTTCGATTGTTTCCCCTTATGTTCTCCTATGGTGATACCACTGTGCGTTATTACGTTAATGCTAGGATCTTCTTCACGACGCTCCGTGCTCATCATCTGAATGTTCTACATAAGCCTTTTCATCTTCTTCTCCTACACCTTGGCTATTGGTACCAGGAAATCTGCGATAACATGATCAAACTGTCGGTAATACTTGAAGGAGGGATGCATTGGGTTCTGACAGTTGTGCATAAAATGGCCTGCTTCTCCACAATTATAACATATTATTTGGCCGCAACCCCTTCTAGCCCCTCCTCCTCATCCTCTTCCTTAGCCCTGGAATCCTTAGTGCACTATACCTACGCCTTGATCCTGAGGCTGATTTTCCATCTACATTCTATATGTAGGGGTTCGCTCCATCATCAGTTCGTAGCTTTGGAAATTACATTCATCATGCCCAACCGATTTATAGAGAGTACAAAATAATTGTTGTGGTGTTTGCACAAATTTCTGTAGGAGATGATAGTTATTAGTTGTGTGCTTCCCAGCTACTTGACAGACAACACACCATAAGGGTACTCCCATGCTCAATCTAGAGATGTTTTCCAGTTTCAAAGGAACATGACCTCGCCAAATGAGGTAGTTATGATAAATAGGACAATGGTCCTTGTCATGACACTAGCCCTTACACTTCAAGCACCAAAATTCTGTGTGCACCTTAGGATGCACTTCCTTTCCCTTCTCCAGGCTCTGCAATTCCATGTCCAGGCTTGCCAGCTGTGACTAAATATGTTGTACCCCTGTGTTCATATCCTGTACTGGTGAAGCTTCTAATCTCATAGAGATCTCCACTGCTTCTGCTTGCATTACTATTTTCTGCTATGACAATGGCACTCTCAAATGTGGTAGGAGCGAAGCAATATACCAATCTCTATGCTAAGCATATGTAATTTTCATATTAGCCTACTGAATTAGACATTTTAATCTTTGATCAAGGTCCCACACAGACTCATTTACCCTTTGTTGAATCTCCCTGAACTCTATTACAGACTGAGATTGATATTTGGGCTTCTTCAATTCACTATTCAACACTTGTTGGGTCTCTATCATAGTCGAAGTGGGCCTATCTGTGAAAAATTGATGTACCAACGCAACGCTTTCACTAGTTGCGCTTTCTTCATATTATCATCAGTGAATTGTTTTACCATCCATACGGCATCTACAATAAACCAAAATTGTTTAGGGTCTTCAATCCACACCTTTAAACAGAGGAAACTTCATTGTATTCTCCATATTAAAATATGGGGGCAGGGACAGAGGTAGAGGTGGAGGTGTAGGTGTAGCTGTGTGAGGTAGAGGTGGAGGTGGAGTTAGATTTGATGGATGAGGGATTCGTGTGAAACCATGACTTACAAGATATAGCACACTTCATGGTGTTCCTAGAATATTACCTTCTTTGTCACTATCAGAAGATCCTAATAGAAGACTGTATTCAGAGCTCAATTCTTCATTTTTCCAAATGCTCTTCCACTTCGTGTAGTCCCAAACATAAATTTAAAGGCATAACCTGATTTTCACACAATAATATCTTAATCCAAGTCTTCAGAGATTTTAGGTACTTACTTCTTGGTCCTCTAAAGAACCTACACTCTCCTTCACTATAACTAACTAATGTATCAATCATGAATTTAGTGATGAATCCTCCTAGAGTACAATCGATCCAATGGTCGATGACCCACATGATTTTATTTTATGAAGCCTCCAAGCACTTCACTAGTTCTAGGGTCCACACAATGGGGTTTTCAAGCTTCCACATACCCTGACTATCTGCTAATTTGGATAGCCACTCATGCAATTCACAGGGGAAAGAGAAGAATAATATGTCGTGTTTCTTTGTATATAGGTATTTATTCAGCCACTCTTCCTTCGAAAAGCATGGATTTTTGTTCTCCTGAGCTGCAAATGCATGCAATTTCCGATCGGCGTACTTCCCAATTTCTTTCTTAGTGTGGAACAACTTATCACACATCCCTTCAGCAAGATCACAGTCCCAGAAAAATAACCATTTTCTGGCTTGATGGGGCCTGACCCAAGTTAAATTTTAGTTACACCAACCAGCAAACCCTAACTGATGGCCCTTTCGATAACAACCTGCGTAGCATGGGATGAATTCTCACCCTAAGCAGTATTGGGGGATGACAAAACCAGGGTTCTGAATCCAAAGGTTAATGTGATAGGTTCCTGTGGTTCCCACGGCTTATTTCTATCTTCGTGAACCTTAACCCTTTCGAAACAGATGATTACAGTAATATACTTAAACAACTTCCAGAACTTTGTGAAGGATTTTAAACATTCATGATAGGCATAAATAGTATTGATCTATTACTTTCGTGCATCATATACACATTAATTCATATAAGTTGCAACATAGAGTGAAAATACAGGAACTTGTAGAAGTAAGAAATAATGCAAAGATGCATAAGAATTTTCTCAACATTGTCTTTATTAGATATGATCATTCAAGTACATACTTCCTTTCCTTGCGCACTCAGCTACAGGGGCCCACATACTCAGCCTGCAGACTTACCAAGGTCTCCGCGCACTCAGCTTCAGGAGCCTTCCCCTTCGCTTAAATACAAGAAACAGACATTTCCTGCCTTAACCCACATTCCCTTACAGATATTTCTATCCATTAGATTATCCCTTAGACTTGCTATGACTCTTCTATTTATAGATTTTCTTTTACAATACCATGGCCTACGGATCATGGGCAGGTCTCAAAACCTTTCTATCACCTACCCACCTAAGGGAGTAAAGCCCCTTTTACTCTGAATAGCTTAACACTCCACATCCACATTTCATAGAGAGTTTACATCTTTACAAAAATAAATTACAAAATTTACCAAACTTTATGTTAGGGACCCCTTCCTAACACATACTAGTATTTGGGCACCCACCTGTAGAAAGCTACAACCTTTGCTCATTCTCTGGCTCCTACTGGAAGGGAGCTCTAACCCCTTGAATCTTTTATTGTCATAAACTCATACCAGTACACATGCACCAACCTATAGAAGGCTTCAACCTTCACTCATTATCTAGCTGCTACTGGACCCACTACCAACATTTAAGCTTAAAAACCAATCATCAAATTGAAACTTATCATTGTGACTCAATCATCAATATCTAACCCAACTAAAGCCACCAATCACTGAATCAACTTATAACTCAACCAATCAACTAGAATAGTTAGGTCATTGTAACTAGAATATCAAACAACATACTTCACATCACAGAAATTAGATCTTATTACTACAAACCCTGATCAACCATCTGTCAAAATATGTATGCTACTTTTCAGTAGAAAAACCACATGCGTATGCACCTTTCATGAAGAATACCCATGTATATATCTTAAACCATTGAAACATAAAAACTTTACCATTGTCACTCTGAAACAAACAATGAATCATACAGAGATTTACTGCATCATTTTGAAAGAACCGCAGAACCTTCACTGGTCTTTAACCACAATCAGTAAGTAACTTCAGCATTCTTTAATCAATCAGTCCATAATCAAAACATCATTGTTTAAGCCCATATCATCAAGAAGACTTCATTGACAGACAACAGAAACACATCAAAACTGATTAAACTAATCAGATACCCTTTTTCATCAAAAACCTTACTTTTTGTGCATGAATTCCTCAAAGCATATCTGCATGTGTAGGTTCTTTTCAAGAAACAAACCAGCATGTAGGCAACTTAGTAGAAACACACTCACACATGTATGTTCCTTGCACGCTATAAAAACCATGTATAGGTCTGTAGTTTCAGAATCAAATCTTTGTTGCAACACAAAAATTTTGACATACCTAGGTCTAAGCATAAGCAAAATATCATGCATTAAGACGCTATCAATACAAATCAAATCATCTCATAATCAAGATTGTCATCTCAAATCTATTGGATCTGATTCATCATCAAAATCTCAGTTGCATACTTGTTTAGATCAAGCAAAGCATCAATAGCCCATTACATGCATATTTTCTTCATATCTAACTATTCCTAAGATTTCCTTCACTTGCACACATACTACCACTTTGATCTTTATCACCTTATATAGCTTAGCCTTTATCCAATACCATAGGTCAAAACCATACTCTAGCTGATGGTTTTCTTAGACAGAATCAAAACATCCATTAATGGGCTCAATACCACAAGGAAATACCATGGTAAAGACACTTGGAGTTTAGAATAACATGGTATGGAAACTGTACAGATCCTTGCTTCTTCATACTCACGTGTGTACGCCTCTTTTCTTAACATAACTTTCAACTTTATCATACCCCTGCCTCTGAACTATTATTCCTTTGTCATATCTCTGTCACATATGTAAACACATCCTATTTATATCTTCAACAAGTATGTTTCCATCAAGAGACAACTCATCAAGTAGGTTTCCTTTCATCAGGTAGGTTTCCATCAATGACAACACATAATTCATAATGCCAACAATCACCCCCTTTGGACTTGATGGCAACCACTTTGGTGTTTGGTCACCACCATCTGTAGATACTTGTAAAACACATCAAGCCAAGAACCAAGCTAAACAACTCTCCAAACACCAAGTTACTCCCCCCCTTTGACATCAAGGTAAAAGGGTTGACCAATGTTGAATGAAGACTTTTGTATCTGGATTGTTGAGTACGAAGATTGATCATGCTCCCCCTAAGAACATGCAGAAGTTTCTAATGGATGTACAATGAAGTACATGACTCTATGCCTCATATGACTTGTCCTATCACCAAGGGCTCAAACTTACATCAATCACCCAATCATAGCAGGTTTACATATTTGATCATCATTATTGCATCAATTTCCCAAACATAGTGGGATTACAAATTACATCACATGTCCTAAAGGACTTTACCAGAATAGTCCATACATGATTGAATTTTACAATGATTACATCATAGGTCTTCACATGAACTTTACATCAAATGATAGATAAGACATTTATAACCAAGATAAAGGACCTTAATAAGACCATGATAGTCATCAGAAACTATCATACACCGTATATGATCTATACCATAAGCATCTATGAGCAACAACTCTTCATCAATATGAAGATAGAACAATGTAACTTCAATATCGTCAACCTGTGACCTGGTATGCGACTAGAACATCATTGTAGGTTTTAACCCTGTACAAAAATTACATGCATATGAATTCTAAAATAGAAAATAAACAATGCGAGAGCATAACGCATAAAACACATATACACAGAGATTTTCCCCTGGATCCCAAAAGCGGGACTACCAGCTTGATTTTTCATTATATTCCTTTCAATGTTACAATACATATTTATACATGCCAAAGCATCCAATACAATGGACGGAAAACCATCACATCCAAAACCATGGACCGAAATACATCACGTCCAAAATCATGCACAAAACCATAGGTAGGTCTTCCCAACCTAATATAGGGTCCAAAAAAAAAATTCCCAAGGTGCTACCCTAAAACCAGTAGGGGAGCACTACCTTCCCCCCTCAAACCCCCGCGATAGGGGGGGTTTCCGCCCCTATTGTGTAATCGTTGCAACAAAGTGGGGGCTCCGCCCCCCATTTAACCCCCCAATTGACTACGTCAACTAGTCATGGAAAGAATATAACACAACCCAACATTCTCCCACTTGTTATTTTATTTCCATAGGGGGGCATAGGAGAGCTTAGTCATTTATCCAGCCTTGTAATGGCCATTGTTTGTCTACACCAAGAGAACTTCTCAGAGCTCACAGATTTTGTCAATGCATTTGCAGTATTCTTCAAAGTTTCCACCTTTACCCGCAACACCTTTTTGTCTTCTATCATATCCTTCACAAAGTGATACCGAATATCAATGTGTTTTGTCTTTGAATGATAAGCAGGGTTCTTTGCCAAGAAATTTTCACTTTGACTGTCACAACCTATCCTTATAGCTCCCTGTACTAACCCCATGCATGAACACAATCTTTGCAACCAAACTTCTTCTTTGCTTGCATGAGTGGCTACCATGTATTCTGCCTCTATAGTTGATAGTGCCACTATAGATTGTTTCTTACTCATCCAACTGACTGCACCTCCAAATAGGTTAAACACATACCCACTTGTAGATCTTCTTTGATCCAAATCTCTAGCCCATTCTGCATCAACAAAGCCATGAATGTCCAACACTCTGTCTAATCCTAGTCTTCCTTGGTAGCACAAACCCTAATCACTAGTGCCACACAAATACTTGAAAACCCGCTTTACTATTGTCCAGTGCTCCTTCCCTTGTTTTGACATAAACCTGCTCAATACTACCACTGCATGTGAAATGTCTGGTCTAGTATAGACCATTGCATACATCAGACTACCGACTACACTTGCATATGGAACATGAGACAAATCCTCTTCCTCTTCTTGTGTCTTGGGACACTATT
>APFE031524745.1:0-22316 GCA_000404065.3 Pinus taeda
CGGCTTTTCGAGATGACACGTGCAGGGTCATGGATGATATCATTTACTACAAGAACCAGATTTATCTGGTTCCTAGTTCTCAGCTTTGGGAGAAGGTCCTAAAAACAGAACATGATTCACTGTTAGCAAGGCATCTCAGATTCCTAAAGACTTACAGGGCAGTCAGAAAGTGTTTTACATGGAGGGACCTCAAGAAGAACGAGCTACGATATGTGCAAGAATGCAACACGTGCTAGAGTAATAGGGTAGAGCACACACACCCGATAGGATTACTTCATCCTCTACCTATTCCGACGCGGAAGTGGGAGAGTATCTCCATGGATTTCATCACAGGGCTCCCAGTTTTTCAAGGACGAGATTGCATCTATGTGGTGGTGGACAGGTTGACGAAGTTTTCCCATTTCTTTGTTATTCCCCCTCGGTATTCAACTTCACAAGTAGCCGAGTTGTTCTTCAGGGAGGTGTTCAAACCCCATGGTCTCCACAAGACCATTAGAGATTGGGACAACAAATTCATGGTGGGATTTTGGCAAGAGCTCTTGAGACTGGTGGGGACAAAACTCACTCCCAGCACTAGCTACCACCCTCACACAAATAGGTAAAGATAGGTGGTGAACAAATGGTTGGAGGGCTACTTGAGGAATTATGTGACAAGGCAGCAACGAGCATGGATGAAGTGGCTACATCATGGGGAGTACTGCTACAACACCACCTATCACATGTCCATTGGTATGTCCCCTTTTCGAGCTCTTTATGGTTATGAAACTTTACCTTTTGCTGACATGGTGTTTGGATATAGCAAGGCCCCAAGGTCCAAAGATTGGATCCAAGAGAGCCAAGAGATACTTAACGCTCTCAAGGACACTTTGCAGACTACACAAAATCAGCAGAATATTTATGCAGATTGCCACTGAGTTGAGAGTCAATTTGAGATCGGGGACATCGTCTATTTGTGCCTACAACGATACAGGCAATCAACTCTCAAGCAGAAGGGGGCTGAAAAACTCAAAAACCTCGTTTCTATGGACCATACAGGCAGAGCGACTAGGCATGTAGGGGAGGTGGCATATGAGTTGGAGCTCCAAGCAAGAAGCAAAGTGCATAATGTGTTCCATGTGTCTTGCCTGAAGAAGGCATTGGGACAACAGGTGACAGCTTCAACAGAGCAGTACTAGATGAGTAGGGACATCTAGTACTGGTCCCAGAAGCCATTTTGAAGGTGAGAGAGAGGAAGCTTAGGAACAAGGTCATCAAGGAGTTCTTGGTCAAATGCAAAGACTTACCTCAGGAAGATGCTACATGGGAAGGTGAGCAGGTATTATAACACCCACCATTCCAGTTGCTTAAAGACAAGCAAATTTTGGTGGGGAGGATTGTGTATCCCCAATATCATAATTTGCTCAAGTGTAGCACAATTTTACAATTTTAGCATTAGAGGGGGATTTTGGCAACTCCTAGTGACTTAGGAAAAGTGGTTGGAGTAGGCCCCACATGATTTTTGGAGGCAAAAGGAGGCACTGCGCACTAGGAGAGAGAAAAATCAAATCTTTAGTGGGGTGTGAGGGCCACCAAGGGAGACCATTTGAACCACCAAGGGAGACATTCGAACCGCCAAGGGAGAAGGATCAGATTAGTGGATTGTGGGGACAACCAAGGGAGGCTAAGAGGGTTGGACTAATAAAGAAAGCAAAGAAGAATTTCTCACTATCCTTTGACTATCTCACTTACACAATTCTACCTCTCTTGGAACTGTTTACCACAAGAGTTAGAGTGTTGTTCAGCACAGGAATTTCATGTGAAATTCCACCCCATTCTTCGAAGAACTTCGACTGTCAACCTTGTTGGGACAAAGGGGGGTTTACCTCTGGGCACCTACAGGGCTACATTGCAGCAAGACATCAAGTTCTACGCACTTCCTGGGCACAGAGGTAGTTCATGTGGCACATTTTGGGTTCAGTTATAGTGGGATGGAGGATTCGGCTAATTGCAGGTGAATTTTTCTATTTGGTGTCAGAGTTTTGGTGGTGATTTTGCAAGGCTAGAGTGCAACAATTTTGTGGGTCGAATTTATCTTCTTTTGGAAGTCTGTAGAGGCTACTTGACAAGGTAGGAGAAGAGGAGGGTTCAAGGAGCCAAGGGCTGAAAAGGATGGGTTTATGGAGGATCCATTCAGTGTTGGATTTGGGGCTTTAGCTACAGTTCTTACAACTAGCCAGAAAGTCACTTACACCTCTTGGAGGGTTTTCTTGTCACCCGAAACTAGCCCAAACCCTTCTTGGGTTTTTATGGGTATTCGAAGGAGAGCCTGCAGCTAAAGTTTCAAAATTTTCTAAGCAATGTACAAGGAAAAATCTTTAGTTTCAATGGGAAACCAACAGTAGAATTTCTAGGCAGTGTGCATTTCCATTTTGGAGCCATTCCAACATTTGGTTCAACGAGATTCCACCTAGGTTTTGCATAGCTTTCTTAGCAAGCCCAAGTTCCATCATTTCTACTCATTTCTATGTACTCAGATTCCCATAATTAATAAAATGGCTCAGTTGTTCTGCTTATTTCTTTGGTGTTCTGATGTGGGTGCTTGGTTTTAAATTTTATATTGTAATTCCTAGTTAATAATCATGTTATTCACTACTAATTTCCTAGTAGGAATATTACATGGTTGACAATATTGTTGCCAAAGACAGTGAATAATTCTACGCACATAGCCAATACTAATCTGCAGACAATAGGTTTGGCAGAGTAGCAGAGGGAGTTGACAAGATTCAGGGTAAACACTTTCCTCCTAACAAGTGAGTGTTTCAACTAGGGAGAACTCCATCCACTGATCCATATGTCTGAACCATGAAGAAAAAGAATTGATCAAGAATGTCTCATACCATTCTCTACTGATCCAAAGTCAGTTTTATTGATCCCAGATCAATATCACAAGAGAGTGTCCCAAACCACTCATACTGATCCCAGATCAATGGAGGTCATCCTAGCATAGGGAGTACGGTAGATACAACGTTGCGTCCATCGATAGTACTGCTATGGTCCCTAACCCCAATTCCCTGCTCATTGATCAGATGAGAGGTACTTCCCATGAGTCCCAGACTGCGTGGGTAGGATGCCTCGACAAGAGAACCAATCATCTTGTCCCTAAGTCGCCTCGGGGTATCACAGGGGAAGGCTGAGCCATTCACCCTATACATAGCACACCATTAGGGGAGAGTGAGTCACCCTATCGTTGCGTGTTGCTCCAGTAGTACCCCAAGCCCCCCGGAGCTCCCAGAGCTCAATGTATGCAACATCAACGACTCCAAGTCATTCGGGAAAGCCACAAATTTCACCTTTCCCTAGGGCTTTGACAGAATGTCTGAGACCTGTACATCAGTCTCAATGCGATGGAGCCTCCTCGCTCATTGACGTACCATATCCCTGATAAGGTAGTATCTGATGTCTATCTGCTGGAGCAATCATAGAATACAGGATTCCTCAACAATCGAATCCCCCCCCTGGTTGACACAGAAGATCACCGTGGTATCCATCATGTGTACAAACAGCTCACTGAAGAGCTCCTGCAACTAGGCAGCTTCACACGAGATCATACTTGTAGCTATGTATTCAGTCCTAGCGGTGCTCAAAACAGCCGTCTTCTGCCTCCTGCTCATATAGGATATCCAGCAAAACCTAAAGAGAATCAGCACTTAGAAGTGCTCTTGAGATCCTCCACACTACCTACCTAGTCAGCATTCGAATAATCATGCAGCTTCATACTTCGGGCAGTGTATCCCAATCCACGAGAGATTGTGCCCCAAAGGTATCTCGGAAGATTCTTAGCAACAATCCAGTGAGGCTCCACCATATATGAGCTCATCATGCTAATAACTGCAAAACATATCTCTGGACGGAAGTTCACCAAGAACTACCATATAACTTCTGAAAGTTAAGATCCTCGAGGTAGTCATGGGCTTGCAGTTTACCATTCCACATTCGAAATCCAACTCCCTCTTACTTCTGCAAATGAGAGGGTCTGCACATGTCAAAAATAGGTCGTCCTCAGAAGGTGTTGGTATGAGAGGTCTATCATCCACAGCCTTTGAGCAATGGTTTGGATCAGCTTCACTCCTAGTGAATCTCAGCTTCAGCACACAGCTATCAATCCTCTCATACTAAGCCCAGGGTGTTTTGCTTCAAGCCATAGAAGGCTTTCTTCCACTTGCACACATGAGATTCCCGATCATGAATCTCAAACCCCTCAGGTTGTTCCAAACCTGTGGACCTGCTACATGGGGGAATGGTCCCCTTGTAAGATTTTCCTTCGGTACATCTCAAACATGTACCTTCATGCTCTTCTTGAATTCAGGCATCCCTGTCACCATCTGACTCACATCGGGTATGGCCCCATAATAGACCTCCGATGCTATAGATGAGATGTGTCAACTGACATGGTCCCCAATGGACCATCCTGCAACTTGATACAAATTGCCAACCCAGAACCCATGAGTAAAAGCATCTTTGAAAATTCTATTTTCAAACACGTAACTTTCCATCGATGAATGCCACCCTGAAACCTTTGAAACCAGGTTCTTGCAATCAGGTACATAAAACAGATTCTATAAATGAATCGAGTTACCCTCATTCAATTGACGGGTAAACATTTCCTACACCCTTTCCGGGATAAGTGGCATCAGCTCCAAGTATAATCCCACGATTGTTTCCATCTCTTACCAAATTCGAGAGAGCACCCTTCTATCCAATGGAGTGCCTTGAAGCACTACAATCAATAAGCCAAATTCCCAGAGAATCTGAAGGAGAGGGCCAATACAAGATAACACCTCTTTATCTTATTAGAAACAACATTTGATTCTTCATACCTGGAGTTCCTTGCTTTATCTGAAGAGTCGGTCATTTCCTTGATGACCTGCATTACCTGTCATTCCTCCGATCAATGAAGATGTCCCTGGAATTATTGTTATCGTCATCAAGTGATGTGTTCGTACCTCAAACACTCCTTCGCATAATGGCCGAACTTATTGCAAACAAGGCATCTGCCTTTCCTTTCACCCTGAGATCCAGACTTCCCATTGAAGTAATCTGTAGGTACTAGGTAGGCCATCGGAAGCTTCCGCTGCGCCATTCTAATAATGTTCTCTGCTTTGACTTCACCCTTGGCAAATTTGAAGAGGGATGAGGAACCCATTGATCCTTTTGTCCTTTCCCAACTGTCTTCGGTGATTGCTCTTTCACTCTTGCTTGGGCATTGTCTTCACCTCAACTCTGATACCATGTTAATTTTAGGTATGTTCTATGCTTAGAGCAATTTATTTCAATTTTCACAGTTAGCTCAATATCTTTTCCAAATTAGTTATCACATCAGCATTAAAGTAAACTACACATAGCACATAAATGTAAATCGCAGAAGATGTGGCGCTAGCCAAGTACAAACCCCAATGTGGGGAACCCTTGATCAATTCTTCTTATATGTTCTTCAATAGTTCAGCAGAGAGAGAGAGAGATAGTACATTTACAAATAGAAGTCAACACTTTGACTTATCTTAGATAAGAGCATAGATCATCTCTAAGAAGATGATACATGAGATCAGTTGAAGACATGCTGCTTCAACTGATTCTCCAAGGTGACTCCTTCACCTATCATCGCGTTGCATCTCATCATCATGCTACACCATGTTGCACCGATCATCACAATGTTGGACCTCATGACTACTACACCTAATGTTGCACTGTTGTCCCATGTGCCATGGTAGAACCATGTTGTCCATGCTTGTTGTCTCATTGTTTGCTTGTTGTACCTTGCATGCTTGTTGTACCTTACTTGCTTGTTGTCCCTTGCATGCTTGTTGTCCCTTACATGCTTGTTGTCCCTTGCATGTTTATTGTCCCTTACATGCTTGTTGTCCCTCATACTGCACCTTATTACAGCGTTCATCATCACTGTGTTGCACCCTTTTTACAATGATGTCACACCTTATTATATCATGTTGTTGCACTTACATCAGTTCACTGTTAGAGGATTCTTTGATTGCCACATTGTTGGATTTGTAAGGGTATTCTAACAGTTGTCGGGATAACCTTCACAACATCTGTCCCAAGGAAATGATCACCCTTCTCCAGCATTCCTAAACCACACATTGGCTTGTTATACCCCAGCAGTCACAACTAGCCCTTACGCCCTCCTTGCAGCGGTAGCCCTTTCCAAGGGTTCTATCCCCACGAAACAGTCCCTCATGCCTTCGACCCCCAAGAGCAGTCTACAGCATCCAAGACAGCCTCTAGGCCTCCACCAAAGTGACCCAAAAACAAGCTACTGCTCCAGTAATTAACTTGGCCTCCATTGAGGAACTCGGGCCACCTCCACACTGTCTAAGATCCTTCCTCTCTTGCTGCAGTTAGAGCTTTCATTCTTCCATAGACTGCATTAAGGTTCTAGGGCATCCATCTAGGGTAGAGACCATTTTCTAATTTTTGTTGAGGGCTTACATTGTTTCCCTTCTTGACTACATATACCTCTTCTTCAGTTATGTTAGGGCTTCTCAAAAGGGCAGAGTTAGGGCTTCTCAAAAGGGCGGCGTTAGGGCTTCTCCATAGGTCAGCGTTAGCTCTTCTCCATAGGGCAACGTTAGGGCTTCTCCATAGGGCAGTGTTAGCTCTTCTCCATAGGGCAGTGTTAGGGCTTCTCCATAGGACAACATTTAGATCTCTCCTCCATAGCTGCATTGAGAGCTAGATCATCCTCCTTAGGATTGTGTTAGGGCTACTTCCTCCCAGATTTCTCTCACACTAAAACCCAAGACAAGTGGAGAGAAATCGAGAGAGAAGTTGTGTGTAAAATGACTCTCAAGTCATCTCCTTTTATACTAAAACTTTGAGCACATGAGGGGTTTATTTGGTTGTTAGCCGACCTTGACAAATTGTCTTATAACACAAATATATTCATAACTCAGTGAATACTAATCGGAATCAGATGATCTTTGGATCAATCCTACCTCTCGATGGGAGGGATCCAAGAAAAATATTAGCTACCATAAATAAGATGACCAACATGAAATTTGGCCCTAGTTGCCAATTTTAACAAAGAGTCTCAAAGAAAACTATTGAAGGAAGAGAATTTTTGACTGGGTTTTCCCCTCGAGAGGGATTTTTCCCTAGCATAGTGCCTACATCTTGTGTCTTTTGTTTTTGTGATCTTCATACACACATAATATGGTAATTGTTTGATGAAATATAAGATAATAAAAAAGTAAAAGAAACCAACATAACTAACAAGTAATTATCAAGAAAGGGGAATCAAACCCTAATCTACTTGCATTGATTTCTGAACATGGTATGAAGCTAAGGTCAAAAAGATTGAAGCTCACTTCGTTGGCTTGAAGGAAAATGATTACTCCCTCCATGATAAGAATGGGATTCAATACTACAAGCATCAAAAGGACCTTCCACTACTTATTCAACAAGGTCAAAAGTCAAGGGTTCTTGGCTACACTTACAGGTTCACTTAATGATGATAATGCATGGATTATTGACAGTGAAGCATCTAGGGAAGAGTAAACAACTTCACACTCTATCAAAGGAATCATCTTCTTATACACTGGAATTGGGAGACAACAAAAGTTATGCTAATAGAGGTCTGGGATCAACATCATTGAAGCCAGAGAATGGAGCTAAGGTGAAGGAGGAGGAAAAGACAATTTAAGGATCTATTGAAATTAATCTAAGGAACCTCAAGAAGTTGATTAAAGAATCACATAAGGAGACCTTGTAAGGAAATAAGCTTACTATCTTCAAGGACAATAAAGAGAACAAATTGGAAGAATCATTCAATTACAATGCTTGGAAGAAGAGGATAGATCTCATCCTCGAAAAGTTTTGGATCTAGTAAAAGGAAAAGTGAAGAAGTGTACAAAGAAATCAAGAAAGAAGGGATAGGGATCAATCAAACTTTGCCAAAGAAGTTTCACCAAAGAAGAACATGATGGAAGGACCCGAAGTCAAAGACATATTTGCTAGGAACTCTTAGGGATCCCTTGCATCCCTCAAGCTTGAAAGGAGCCTTACCAACTTCCAAAGATAAGTATCTTACTCCTTGTATTGTCTTTTATATTTGGTTTCCCTTACTTATCTAATTTTGTTTATATTAAATACTAATCACATCTAGTCATATTTTTTTCTAGAAAAGACTTGTTGAATACTCAAGGAACATGGAAGAAGGCTTCACAAGACAAAGCAATGGAATTACAAGGTTTGTTAAGAAACGAGAGGTATGTTTTGAATTACAAGTTTTGCTCTCTCCATATTCATTCTTGATAATCTATTATTAACATCTTTTTGTCTAACTTCCCTGAATCTTAAAGATTCTTGATTGGGTGATTCATCAATAGATATATCTACCCTCCTCATATCTTTGATTACTCTTGTGGAACCCTAGAAAAGTTCATTGTGAAAACCCTAACTTAAGGGTATGTCGTTGATCATGTGTGAAAGCCTAACCTACTTAGGGTTATTGTTGAAATAAAATGTTTGATGATTTGTTGAAGTCTAACGTAACTGACTGATGCTTTGATGATGTTTTGTTTGGGGTTTTGGTATGGTTATGGAAACCCTAACTTGTTAGGGTTGAATGGTGATGTCTGAAATTCCAAACCTTTGCAGTATTGATAATATAGGCTCTGTTATGTCTTGTATCGAAACTTAGATCATTAGGGTTTGGTAGAGTGTATATAAGCAAGACCCTTATTATGTCCTAGAAATGAAATCCCTGGCATGCGTGTGTTTGTTCGATCAAACCCTAGTCTAACCAAGTATGTTATGTGTCTGACTCTTATTGATATTTCTGTAGTCGAGTTTGACTAACACATGTTATGACATGCTTGTGCATGATGATCGAATCCTACATGTATGAGTTGACCTAATTGTTGATGGTCATGAGTCCTAGGGTTTGGAGCTAAGCCCTAGTCGAAGTTTGATTCTCTAGGATGATAGTATTTGTAAATTCTAGGGTTTTGTAACTAAACCTTAGTAGAAGTCCAAATCTCTGATATATAATGACTATGTGATAATTTGAGATTTCTGTAAGATTGTTGAAATCTGAGTTCTAGTTATGACTGATGTTTGATTAAGAAAATCTAGGGTTTGCAACAAACCCTAGTGGAAGCTAGTCATGTTGTTAACCGAGTGGTGATTGGTTTTGATTGCTAAATCTCATGTATGAAATCTAGGGTTTGTATGAAATCCTAGTGGGAAGTCTAACATATGAATTCTGAAAGTTGTTAGATACTTTGTAGATCTATATTTGTTTGAATTGTTTCTAGGGTTTGCTATATGTTGTAGTAGGGTATGTCATACCTTTGGAAGTAATATTGAAACCCTAGATGTAATTAAAGTTGTTATGATAAAGTAGTCTATGGTTTATGATAAAGTCCCTAGCAAGATGTTGAAGAGTATGTATCTCTTGTTTGTGAGTTTGGGCATCTGATATATATAAAGTTGAATGCTTCCATGATTTTGATATGGTTA
Source organism: Pinus taeda (assembly GCA_000404065.3). NCBI lineage: Eukaryota > Viridiplantae > Streptophyta > Pinopsida > Pinales > Pinaceae > Pinus > Pinus taeda. Next base: position 9,514 of record APFE031524745.1, read on the forward strand.
ACTTCATGCTTCTACAAATTTGGTTGTACTTGCTATCTAAGTTGTGTAGGTACGTGATCTCAAGATAATGAAGATGTTCGTAAAGAAAAGTTTATCTGATAAGCATGATGTGAATGGTGATGGTAATGATAACTCTGATGAGAAGGATGGAAGCCACGAAAGATTCTTCAATGTCGTAAAGAAGTAGAACTCACTAAGTTAAGAGGAAACCTAGATGAAATCTCACTAGGTTAAGAGGAAGCTTGAATGAAAGAAATCTCCCTAGATTGAGAAGGAGCATGGATGAAAGAAATCTCGTTATAATAAGAGGATGGTTGAGAATATTCCTTGCACAGGAATGATTAGATCCTCTCTGATTAAGAGGGAGTGACAGATATGGTTCTCTACTTCATGTGTCAAGCACTAGACTAGGACTAACAGCCGTAAGTTTTAGTGAAGGCCATGAGTGAGAGAAGAAAATTGGAGGATGTATTTTTAAAGGCTGTTAAGATAAGAAAAGTCAAATCGATTTATGAAATATGTTGTTGCATGAGAAGTAGGAAAATAAATTGCACGGTTGAGGAAACTTCTGTCATAATTCATTGGGAAAACTCTAAGTCCTACTACGGAAAGTTGAGAAGCAACATCAAGTTGTCCAGAAGATCTCAGAGGTTTGTATTTGATTATGTACATTTGAAAGTGTATAACTGATTGGGGTTGTGTTCGTACAGGTAAATCTCTCGCAGTTTTGATAGTATGTTGGTTACCAATCAATTTGATCAGGAGAGATTTGTTGAGGCTTTGCAAGTGAAGCATTGTCCGGGAAGACCTCTGGCCGACACTTTGTGTTGATGTCTAGGTCCCAAAGTAGGGAGGGTGGCGTTGGTCATAGAGTTGCGACCCCAAATACGCACCTAGGTCCCTAGGTTGGTGGTTGGCAAGTTATGAATACATCCCTAGTTAAAAGGGAGTGTTGAAGAATGTAACTAGGTTCAGACTTCATTAATGTATTTGAGTCATCATGTAATGTACTTGTCAAAAGAATAAAATAAATAAATTAATTAATTAATAATAATTATTATTATTATTATGACTTATTAAAGCATGGGTTTCATGCTTGGGTCATCATGCTTTAGGTCAAAGTCCCCATTGAGGACTTCTAGGACTTATTCTGAGTTAATAAAGTCATTGTACAATTAAAGAGACCCTTCTTGGGCTTTGGAATTGTGTAAAAAGATTTATTATTGAGTAAAATATGATTTATGTAACCTCCACACCAAGTCGGCCTAATGGAGATCAAGTCGGCCTAAAGGAAACCTATTTGACCTCACCTGGAGCCTATAAAACAAAGGAGATCTCATCTCAAGCAAGTTCAATATCTCTAGTGAAGCTAGAAAAAGTGCAAGGCAGATCAAGGAAGTCAAAAGAAGTGTGAGTTGGATCAAGTTCAAAGAGAAAAGGAAAATTGAAGTTTTGGTGGTACTCTCTCTCTCTTTCGTGCCCTAGTTTGGGAGATCAAAGTCTTTCAAGTGTTGTTGTTGCCAGTTGCTGCCTAATGTCGTAAGTTGTTGCATAGTCGAAGTTGTCGGGGTGGAAGTGTTGCTGCAAAAGGGTCGAAGATCTAGAAGGGCTAACTTTGTGTGGAGGGAAGGTTTGGTCTATGTCTAGGTTGAAGAGTCTCAAAGGAAACTATTGAAGGAAGAGAATTTTTGACTGGGTTTTCCCCTCGAGAGAGGTTTTGCCTGGCATAGTGCCTACATCTTGTGTCTTGTGTTTTTGTGATCTTCATACACACATAATATGGTAATTTCTTGGTGAAAGATAAGATAATAAAGAAGTAAAAGAAGCCAACATAACTCACAAGTAATTATCAAGAAAGAGGAATCAAACCCTAATCTACTTGCATTGATTTCTCAACACATACAAATTCAAAAACTGATCTAATTTAAAGAATTCCAAAAGTGTCATAAACAATAGTACAATACTACTGACAATGCAATGCATTAAAACTTTTAATAGTATAATACTACTAGCAATGCAATGTATTAAAACTTTTAAGCCTAAGGTTACTTTGTCAGCATCAAAGAAGAGCACTAGAAATTTTTCTAGTGTGTAAACCTTTTCTCTGGACAATTACCCTTGTATTTGAGTTATTACATTTAGGTTTGAAGTAAATCAAAATTTTGCCTCCAGGTTTGGCTAAGAAAAGAAAAGTTCTTGTGACACTTCACATGAAATGAAATAAAAAGATGTAAAGTAATATTTTAAAATAGTCTAGTCAAAGTATTTCAAGTCCAGGCCCAAACAAATCATTCTTCCCTTATAAAAATCTGATGAACTACGAAAATGTTAACTTTTGTCCACTTAAAGATGTATAGGTCAGGTTGTCTTAAAACCGTAAAGTGCCATCACTTAAGTAAGATGTGCCTAATTAGATGATGAGATACTATGGTATAACTCACACTATTTAAAAATAGAAACAAATGAATATAGTCACCTAAGTGACTAGTACTCACTGCTTCACGTGAAATGAAATAAAAAGCATATGGTCTAACGAGCCAGAGGAGTTGCCCAGAAAGTTATAGAAATTCTGGTTATATTTAGAAAAAATCCGGCTAGGATTTTTGTAAATCCAAGTTATAGTTGTTAAACTTCAAAATTTTAATTGTTCTAGACGTTTTTGATGGTGCTGAATCCATTTCCACCATCAAAAACATGATTCAAACACTGTATTTACAAGATTTTTTGAATTTTTTTTGCCCAAATTCCGGCCACTGTTGACCGTCCGGGCAATTCCTCCGCCTCATTAGACGACTCCAATAAACAGAGGTAAAGTAATACTATAAGATAGTTCAGTCAAAGTATTTCCAGTCCGAGACCTAACTAATCAATCTCCCTTTCTAGAAATCTAATAAAACTATACAAAGATTGAGTTGAATTTGTCTACTTAAAAATTTATAGTTGTGCCTTAAACCCAAATTGTCATTCTTTAACTAACATGTGCCTTGCTAGCTGATAAGATACTATGGTATAATTAACACTGGAGTGAAAAATGCAAAAGATGAATATGGTCACTAAAGAGAGTCTGAATTCCAGTTGCAAAAAATGCGGAGTATCTAATTAACCCTGTTAAAAAAAACAACTATCTAAATAATTCTTTAAACATTTATTGTCTATGTTTAAATATCAAAGAGGTGTCTCATTAACCCTGTTAAGATAAGATATCTAACTGATCAAGATGAGTATAGTCCCTAAAGAGAGTATGAACACCAGTAGCAAAAAATGCGCAGGAGTATCTAATTAACCCTGTTCAGAAAAACAACTGTCTAATTAATTCTTTAAAAATTTATTGTCTATGTTTAAATATTGAAGAGCTGTATTTATACATTGATTGCCTACGCATAAATAAGGGTAAAAATATTTAATTCGAACATGCATCGTCCTGTGCCACATGAGTTGTTGAAAACCGCTAAGTTAGACCTAAATCTAATTGATAGCATTTATTAGTGTGTGAAACAAAACAAGTGTAGCATTGAAAGAAACTTATACACATGTTCTGTCAACTCCTGTTCAAACCCAGGAGAAAGAAGAGGCAGACTACCTACCTTTTTCAGTGCCCTCAGAAGACTCGTAGTGAAAACAGCTAAAACATCAACCCTTGCAGTATAGTTTTCAACATCATCGAACAAGGCGATGTCACTGCCTCGGCAAACGAAATCACTGAAAGAAAACAAAGATTTATGCACCCTGTACCTTCAGTCCTCCCCAACCCTTCTATGTAACTTACTATGAAATGAAGAGGAGTGAAACGTATTTACCTGGAGGCTGACTGAGCGATGAATCCAGGATCGCTAGCTTGGTTCTCAGAGCTTTGATAGCATACCATACCAGCAGCTGCAAATATGTGCTTCTGGGGTTCCAAATATTGGAAAAACTCAATGTGTGCCTGTGGGGTTTCAAATATTGGAAAATCTCAAAAAAAATGGAACAAATGCAAAAACAATCCAGAAACCCTTCTATGTAACTTACTATGAAATGAAGCGGAGTGAAACTTATTTACCTGGAGGCTGACTGAGCGATGAATCCAGGATCGTTAACTTGGTTCTCAGAGCTTTGATAGCATACCATACCAGCAGCTGCAAATATGTGCTTCTGGGGTTCCAAATATTGGAAAAACTAAATGTGTGCCTGTGGGGTTTCAAATATTGGAAAAACTCAAAAAAATGGAACAAATGCAAAAACAATCCAGAAACCCCATCCCATTCCATCCCGGAGAAACATTTAGAAAACAACATCGGTAGAAACAAAGATAAAGAGAGAATTCAAAATTGAAGAGCAGAAACGCACATGAATTAAATAGAAACACATCGTAACAGGAAAAACAAAATATGAGGTCCAAAGAAGAAAAAGGAAAGGAAAACTGTTTTGAAAAATGAAATTGAATACATTCAAATCCAAAAAGAGCATGAGTGCGATATGAATTCCGAACACCATCTCGTCTGTTACGGGATTCAGAAATGTAGAATGTAGGCTGTAGAAGGGTTTAAATAGAAGGCCGAGGAAGCAAAAGCAAAAGCCGGTATCCACTTGTCCAACGGCTACATACAAAAGCAAAAGGCCTGCCCCACAACGCCTTCCTTCCTGGCTTTTGCTGTAACAAACAGAGAGAGACAGAGTAGAGTGAAAGTAAGTAGTGATGTTAACGGTGTTAACAAATATCGTTTGCCATCCGGGCCCCTCCAGTCCGTCCCTGTGTTTTTAATTGGTCTCCACCCCTTGATGTCGGCCCAGAGTCAATCTCTGTCTTACTCACCTATCCACGACAGAACTTAATTTACGAAGTTTTGTTGAGACTTCTTGCATTTGTGCGTTTTAAGCGCACTCTTTGAAAGTCAGATGATACATAAATAAATACCTACGGATAAATTTGGGCTCCACTCAACCGAAACGCTGAAAACTTATATGTGAATGACTGGTTACATTGCACACTTACATCCTTGATTCACCATTTTAAACTTTATAACGAAGGGTTTTTCGTACCAACATCTTCCACCTATATTGCAGACGCACTTAGGAGAATTTGGCGTGTTGTCATTGAAATTTATAATATATTTTAAGGCTTTCCGTGTTACTAAATATTTTTAATTAACAAAATTCTTGATACTCAAAATAATAATGTTAAGGTAATTTTAAATGTATTCTTGTTTAATAAGAAAAATAATCAATCTTAAATCAACTTGTCCTGACGATGAACCACACTAGTTGGTTCGAAATGCGTCGACAAATGATAGATCTTGTGATATACACCAAAAAATCTCTCGTAAATCTTAAATCTATTTAATTTTGGATCTACCAAGTGGTGAGAGGATCAAATTTCTAGAGGTGCAAACTTTTTTACAATGAAAAGAGATTTGATCTCTCTCGACAATTGGTAGATTCGGAGTTTAAATGGATCTACATTGATTTATTATGTCGTAAGGCTTTCCCCTCTAGGACAAACTTCCCTCGTGTTGTCACTATGCGTCGTCAGATCAATTGTTAGACGAGTAGATTGTGTTAAGTCGTTGATCTAAAACCCCATCACTGTTGAAACCCCCGAGAACACTATCGAGACCGATGAAAACAATTCGCATGGCACTGTCGATTTTAGAAGCCACCATCACCACCAAGAACGGTTCATGCAGTGTAAGAAACAGGGGGTTCCACTACCGAGCATTGATCTCCAAAACTTGAGAGATTTGCAGGTGCCAATAATGCCCCCATTTTGAGCACAATAAGCCCCTCCACGATGTTGAGCTTGATTTGTCTACGTCCAGTATTATTCAGTTGCAAAGGATAAGGCAGTTTGATTTGTCTGTGTCTACTATTATTTAGTTGGATACTTCGAACTCTTAGAAAAGATCAAGAAACAACCAAATTCGTCTTCAAAAGCACTCTGTTGCGATTGTCGCTTTTGAAGTGATCAGAGACGATAAGTTGGGATTTTGTTATTCCTGTTTATGAGACAATTAAAATCGTGACAGTGTTCAATGTGGTGATGAAAAATGTGCCAGATATTCATGAGTATATGTATGTGTGTCTTTTCTTTGATGAGTGTATTGTCTTGGGTTTGTAGGCATGTTGGAATACCTTTTTTGCATTACACATGTCTACTTCTTATGGGTAGACGCTCCTGTTTTTTTTTTCTAAGTAAGATTGATCTATTAATATAATACAAAAAAGGGTAATTATAGAGAGGCCTGGCCTCCAAAGTACTGAGCAACACCGTCACAAAATAATTATGTCTAGCTGTGACTGCCCCAATAGAGGGGAAACCAGTCCATGAAGTCAAGAGGACCCACATATGGGTTAACAATTTTGACCAAAAAACAAAAAAGACATCTCAGACATTGCATAGACCAAATCATAAAACACAGACTTAACCGTAAACGCCCAGTCAGCATGAGAAGCATCCACTTGGCAAGAAAAAACGACACCTGGCTGCCAAGTGTCGAGGCTAGAGATTGTCCAGGGTCGATTCTTCTTCAATCCGACATGCATATTTGTACCAATCATCCACTTCAGCTGACATGGCCCCGCCTTGAGTTCGGCGGATGGCTGCGATGCTACCCGTGCCTGCATGCAGGCCAGACGTGTCTCCTCGTCGACTGCCAGAAGCCTGAGTGTCACCAAGATTTCTCCCCACAGCTTGCTGATTGCCAGCCAGCGCTTTGCCATGCAGGGTGGCTCTATCATCGTCGGGTTGTTGTTCGCCTAGGCTACAAACACCTCTGTTGCTTGGAGTTGCCCTGTTCAGCTCTTCGTTGTGTGCAGGCAGAGGTGCCAACGGGTCCATTTCTTTAAAGAATGTAATAATAATAGTAGCGGTGATTACGGGCCGGTTCAGAGTGCTACGAAAACAGAATTGAGTGATGTGGGGTGTTGGATGCAGAGGAAGGGGGAAGTTTGTTGTGTGAACTGTAGCGTCCCTCCGTTCAGAACCTTGGAGCTGAGTTCTTCCCCTTTCCACTTCGGGTGTCTCGATATCGGCCATGGAAAGAGCTAAATGGATTGGGATTGTCAGCTGAAGAAGCAGGGGAGACAGAGTCAGGGTTGGGAGTTGCAGGAGGGTGAATGCTTCCACCGCGAGTGCCTCCTCGCCTGCTTTGCATTCGATGACGAACCGTGGCAGGATTGAAGGTAAGGTTAGCAGTAAGGGAGTTGGTGGAATAATTGCATAGAGGATGGACAGAGGAGGTCTGAGCCAGAGCTAAGTTGCAGAGCCTAGTTTGAGAATAATGAAATCCGTTACCCAGATCAATACAACTTATCAGCTAGCAATGGTAGCCAGTTATAGTACGAGAGCATGGCTCTACGGCCTGCGGAGGGAAAACACAGTGGAGCAAGGGGGGAGGGATAACATAATGCTCTGCAAACGCCATAGCTATGAAAGAGGTGGAGCAGTCTTGGCCTTGGGACTCATTTAATGGCGCCTGCAAGGTGCCTTGAATGCGCCTCAAGTGGGCTTGGGGGAGGACGCAGGCGGCCATGTGGCCAGCCCATCCGCCGCCCGACCATCTTTTCGAATTAATTACCTAGATAATCACCCACATCTGGGTGGGTAGACGCTCTTGTTGATTGCAAGTTCTGCAGTTTTCATATTGTAGTGTTATCCCAGTTGCAAGTGATGTGTGTATTTTACTTTCCATGTCATTATCAAAGAGTTGTGTTTTTCCATACTATTTGTTGTACTTGTGTCTCGAATCGAATTTTAGGTTTCAAATATTGCCTTGTTGTATTTTGGGCCACAAGATGTGTGTGTGCTCTTTGCTTTCCTATTAGTTTGGTAGTGTCAAGCATTGCAACTACTTATCCCTTTTGGAAGAAAAGGATTGTCATCTCGATTGTGACAAATCCTTAGATTTACACAACTAAGCACTTCCCCTCACACAACTTACCCATAAATTTAGTATGTGACTCATCTCATCATCCAATCTAGGTATGCAGTCGGTTATGTCATGCTCAAAATGCACGAAACTAGATGTTGGGATTCCAATTTTAAACATGATAGAAACTTTCAATTATCCTCCCCATATTTGTTCTCTGCAAGCTGAACCACGGCAAATCTTTAGGTAAATGTTGCTTCTAATTCTACATCAAGGTTATCGTTGTATATAAAATTATTTTTGCAAACATATAATTTGTGTTGATTTACATTTTGGTAGGTCGATTAAAAAATTGTGAACATGGTTGTCCATAACTTGCAAGACATTGTTTGGTTTGTGAAAAATGAAGGTGAACACGATCATAATCAATAAATTTTCAGTGCAAAATGTTTGTGAACTATATATAGTTTTGTTGAACTTGCAAAATGTTTGCAAGTTATGTGGTTTTATTATTGTACTACAATTTATTGTGTACGGACATGTAGCTCTCATGTTACTAGAAGTTCCCATTTGTCTCATAGTTCAACTTGTGGTGACATGGGTTGCACACAGTATTTCATCACATATTGCAAATGCAAATGGCAACACATTAATAAAAACAAAACAATGTCAAGTGGGTCTTAGTTTAACAATTAAACAACTTATTATGAATTTTGAACCATCAATGACATGAAATATTACAATAAGATCTAAAACACATTAGAGTCTAGAACTTGATTGCTTCCCAAATAACTTCCTCAACCCATGGTTGTTCATTTCTATATCCTAGCCTTCTAGACTCAAAATTTGTGTTCAACATATGTAGGCTTTTCTCCTATACATATTTAGCAACATGTGCATGTTTGTTCACGACAACCTACCTATTCAAAGGAAGTCATTTGTCAAGTATATTTGCCAAAATAACTTTGAAGTCTTTGAATCTGTCTCTTTTCTTTTGCTTCTTCTTGACCTATCTTCTCAGTTTGGGATTCTCTTGAACCCCTTTGTAACTTTTCTCTAAGGAGTTGCCTCTTTTAGGTACTCATCTTGCTTTTATTATTTATGTATTCTAGTCGCATTGACCTACTTTGGTCATGGATGGGAAAAAAAAAAAAATTGCTTCCAACATCTAAGTTGAAGAAGACATCTAGGCTTGGCAACTAAGTTACTATCTTGAATATTGTGTATAAGTTAAGGATTGGGCTTTGTATTACATGTTATCTAGTTTGTATCGACGTTTTGAAAAGGACAGCCACACGTGGGCTTGCTTGCAACACACTTTTGACCATGTGGTCATGGCCTATATTTGTAGTTTATCTTAGTTGAATAGGAAATGTAGATTTAGTCCAAATACGTATTGTTATGTTCCTTGTGCATATGGAAATTATCAACAATAGGTAAATTAGTCTGGAGCATTTCCACTTGGCAAAAGGGAAGCTATAGGTGTCCTTTATTCACTATGCAAACTACAATGGAGTTTGTCTTTGTAAGCTAGTTTATGTCTTTGTTTTCGTAGTTCAAAACTCTTACAATATCTACTACTAATGACTAGGAGTAGTAACAATCACAATAGTATAATAGAAGTTGTTCAATATTTTATTTTACTTATCTATTAAAAATTGTTAAATTGTGTAACTAGGGCGAAATTTCACTTTGGACAACTCATTTGGTGGAGATAGTTATTTCATTGAATGCTTCTTTTCGAGAGGACCAAAATTCACCTAAGGATCACTCAAATTGGAGAAGGAGAAATATGTTTTTGAAGTGAAGCCCACACATATGAAAAATGTCAAGATTGACCTCACCACCATGTAGGTTCATGAAGCCTAACAATCATGTCTTTTGAGGCACATCAACTCATATAAATAAGTGTGACCTCAAACCTCATTCGACACATTTAAGTGCATCATTATATAGCAAATTCTCATCTAAAGTCGGTTGCACCTCGAGGAGACCAAGCAAGGAGGACGAAGAGCATGTTTCTATTTGTTTGAGCCACAAATCAGGGCACATCCTAGCGAAGGTAGAAGAGGGTAGTTAGAGCACTTCTAGGTGACTGTTTGGGGGTCGAAGTGATCAGATGCAGGGACCGAGTTTGATGGAGTAATTTTGGGTCATCATGTAGAAGGTTTGGGTGGCAGCTTCTTTGTTTAAGCAGGCTGCTAGCTCCTTGTAGCACTACAGAGGGGTCGAGCTCAGTGTAGACAACCACAAGAGGGTCGTGACCTCTATCTTGGAGGGTAGAAGGGTCAGACTTGTGCTAGAGAGGGAGCTACAATTGTTGGTGCTTAATAGTGGAGCCCTAACCAGGGAACAAGCTAATGAGTTTTTCGAGAGTAATTACACAATGAATAAATAAATGTTAATTTATTTTAAAAGAAATTATTGTCGTAATCATTTCATGTCTTCCGTCATGAACATTATGGACATGTAAATGCTTCGTATGTCATGGCCATGCACATATATTCTAGTCATTCTCTACAAAAATAATATATTTTAAACTCTAATGAAAATCCATGCTTTCTATATAGTGGAACAAAAAATGCATAAATTGATTTATCATTAAGAAAGCGACTAACATAATTTGACGATTGAAATCATATGCTTAATTTAACTTGACTAGAGAGAAACTTTGCTACATATCGAGCATTAGTATTGGAGCATGTACTTTGACTTCTTAAAAAATCATTTAGATGAAAATAAGTTTGAAAATTAAATATTCCAGACTCTATTATAATAATGAGATAAAAAAAAAAGTACTTATTCTATGAAATTGGCTCATTTATTAGCCTTCATTGTAAGAAGGGACAATGCAAGTGTTGGAACATGAACATATTTAAAAATCGAAGGTGGTGAAGAAGTTGATTTTTAAGAAGGTGAAGGAGTTGGGGCTTAAGAATATGCATAATTTTGGGAAGGCTTTGGTCGCTAGATGCATATGGAGGCTCATATCAAATAAGGGTATGTGAAGCCAAGTTATCCTCTAAAAATACATTGAGCCTAATTTATTAGAATACAATCCAAGAATACTCATATATAATTTGTTGATATGTTGGAATGCCATTGTCCAAGCCTTCCCTCTTGTGCAGAATTGGCTACTGTGGGAAGTTGGTAATGGAGAAAGAGTAATGGGTAGGAGCTAATCCTTCCTAGTTTTGGAAGTGGAGAAGATTATAAAGTCCTTGAAAACAACTATAGCCTAGATTAGGCAACCTCCCTAGAATTCTAATGTATATGGCATCAAGAGTGGAAGAAAGAAAACTTCCTAGATTTGGATGGTATTGAAGGAGAGGTATGAGAGGCCTATACAAGAAAATTGAAAATAAGTCATGTTAGAATTAAGAACATGGAGGATGATTTGGTCTCGTCAAATAATAGAGCCCTGAGTCAAACAATATAGGAGGGACTATGTTTTTGAACAATTTTAATGTACATTTTTGAGATACATGTATGACTATAGAAGACTCTTTTATGTGGTTGTGTTAGCTCTTAGAGTAAGGTAATGTTTAGCTAAGATATCCTTTATAGTCTTTTTGGATAAATTTATTTTAATTTCTTCTAATGGAATATATATAATTTTTTAAATATTACTTTAGAAAAAAACAAAATTGGAAAGAGAGAAGCGATAGGTTAAAAAAACCTATGTTAGGTTGTAGGTATTAATGAAAATTATTTTAGACTTTAATCTCTATATCCATGCACTAGTCCCACTAGCACAGGGATCTACCTCGTCCACGTTGCTCATGTTCTCCATATAACCGTGCAGGTGGATCGATTTCGGGTCATCCACCTTCCATTTGTTCATAAATTTCAAAACAAATAATCTAAGATTTATATGTTGTTGACTATTTAACCTATTTGAATATCTACTAATCTAATATAAGAAAGCACATTTTTTTCATCATTTCATTACATGGAATACCAATCGATCACAAATATAGAAAAGCTTCATACCTGCCTATGTCTTAAAAATATGTGTTACAAAAGATTCATACATGTGTTGAGTTGTTGATCTGGATTTAAACAGGAACACAACAAATTACAAATATAACCATATATACATAGATGCAGCAGAAATAATACTTCATTTCATTAATGTAAAATATTGAAATATGCACAGTGACGGAAATGGAAATAAACTAGCTCAAGCAATGGTAGCTTATCCCTAAGAAGAGATGTGGCGGTTACATGCCTCTGAACTATGTTACAATGAGGCTCAAGGGCCTTTTTATTATTGAACAATAAGAGAAAACCCTAACCCGAGGAGATGTAACACCAAGAGTTTATGGGCCTCGTTGGGGTTAGTTGGACAACCAACTTCTTGGGGTCGCGACTTGGTCATATTATATATGTTTGACTCACATGATACCTTGTTAGAAATATATCTCCGAGGACTATGATGGAAAAGATGATTTTAACCAAAAATCGTTGGTGGTAGATTGCCAAAAAAATGTCGTTTAGGGCCTCAAAACAGCTCTAGAAGTTTAGGACTCGAAAACTGCTAAAAATAGTATACTATGCTACAATTAAGGAAACTGAAAAACTAAAAGAAAAAATGGTGGGGGTCCAAGTGGAATTGACGGGTGGCCACCAATATCCACATGGATCTTTCCTCCCCCCTTAGGAAGCAGTGGTCCCCATTACGTTGATTTCCTCCATGCGATGAAGAAACTTTTGTTGAACTTGGTCCCTGGTGAAGGAATTGGCCTGCTTTGACAACTCGATAGAGTTGGATGTTCTACTGGCGAGTGTGCTTGATCTACTTGTCCATGATCTGATCAGTTGCAACTTGTTCCATGCAATCTGGATTTAACTCTGTTGGTGTGAGTTGTTCTACAATGTCAGATGTGTCTAGTAATGGTGGAAAGTATGGCCAAAGGCGGTCCTCATTGAACATTGGGTGCAGGCCAAGGAATGGGG
>APFE031524747.1:6238-20154 GCA_000404065.3 Pinus taeda
CTTATGTCGAGATAGTCACAAAAATTTAATTGTCAAAACGAATTTAGCCTATCTAACTTAGACTCTTGACTCAACTACAGAGTTTATCAAATTTATAATATCAATTCTAGAATTGTTTGGGATCGTCAACTAAGTCGACTGGCCCCTCCAACATCTCCCTTACCCTTAATATCTTCTTTGTGATAGAGAAGTGAATATTTGGAGTCTTACAAAATTTGTACAAAATTTGACACCATAAATTAAAACATTTAAATCCTTATAATGAAATAAAAGTTCTTATGGGAAGATCACATTTGGAGAATGCTTTTTGACTTGAGGCACGAGAGGACAGAGGGAAGAATGATCTTATTTCAATGCGCGAAGGGGTTTTTATGAATACCTATGAAGGGTGGACGAGGAGGGAGCTCCACTCCCTCCTACAAGAAGGCCCTGGCCAGCAGGGGGAAAAAGCCTCTAGAAGACGTTAGGGAAACAGGGGTGGAAGGAGAGAAGAGCACGGAAGTGGGGTCAGTAGAACCCATAGAAAATGATCAATATCGCACAAACGACAAGGAGGTAGAGAAAAAACAATAGGAAACTAAAGACAAGAAACACAACGGACCCTGCAAAGCCAAAATAGACATAACTTTGAGGGTTGTGTTAAATAATCCGAAGCTGCAGGCGTACAGGGACCATATGGGGACATATGCCATCATCTGCAAGTTCATGGGACTATGGCCCACTAAAAAAGCTTTTCAATCATGGATCAGATACCACTTGAAACCTAAAGGAAGTATAGATCTTCACCTTGGGTCTAAGGGTTTCTTTACAGTGGTGTTCACAAATATAGAAGACAAGGATAGAATATTTGAAGGAGCGCCCTACTTCTTTATGTGGCAGGACTCTACATGAGACCCTGGGTCATCAACTTTGTACCAAAAAAGGAGACTTTTACTTCAGTACCAGTTTGGGTAAGGCTCTACTCTCTACCTCTTGATTACTGGCAAAATGAATCATTAATGGCCATAGGCAATAAATTAGGACACTTTGTAAAAGCCTCTGAAGCCACAAGAAGGGGAAAATATACTTCCTTTGCCAAAATTTGTGTGGAAATGGAGCTATCAGGAGCCCTACCGGAGGAGATAATCTTGGAAGCTTTTGATGAAGAATGGGTACAAACAGTAGATTATGAGCACATTCCATTCAGATGTCGCAAATGCCATGAACATGGACATCTTTTTAGAGACTGATTGCTCAACAAGGAAATGAACAAAAGTAGAAGCACTATAGTGAAAGAAGCAGAAAACTTTCATAAAATAGTTAACCGAAGTAAAGGGAGTAAGAGAGGTACGAGGAATCAATAGTGAGAAGAACAACAACTCAGACAAAACAGTTTCCAAGGGCTTCAGGAAGAGGAAGAGAATACTAAAGAAGAAAAAGCAACAGAAGGAAGTTTTGCAGAAAAAGAGGAAGGGAAATACCTGGTACAAACACAAAATGATGAGTACTAGAAAGAGGCCACCATGAGTGATGTTGATCAAGAAATGGACCATGAAACAACCCAGAGCATCATGGAGCTGGAGGAGCACAAACATAAAAAATTTTTGGAGAAAGAGAATCTAGATCTAGAAGGCTTCTTAGAACAAGGAACCAAAGAGGGAGTGAACTTGTTACCTCAAAAGGAGTTCAACAGAGTTCAGTCATTGTTCATCTGGAAAACCTAGAACAACGGATCTGAAAAGCTAAGGAAGAATGAAAAAAAAAGTAGCAAAGGAGTAAAAGCTTTGAAATCCATACTAGGATTAGCTCCAAGAATCCCAAGAAAGAAAAGAGGCTGGAAAAAACAGAACAGGATGTTGATGGAATGTGGGAAGCTAATGATAGGTTTATATAAGATGAAATATCTATCCAGTTATTCCTATAAAAATCTTTGATAATGAAGTTTACTTCTTGGAATATAAGAGGTCTAGGCAATAAAAGGAAACAAAGATTATTAAGTAACAGAATGAAGCAAGTAGCCTCGGATGTGATCTTCATTCAGGAAACAAAATGTTCCATTCAAAAGATAAAGTAGATTCATGGTAAATGGCTCAACAGATTTGAGTTTTCAGAGGTCAAAGTAGAGAATACAGTTGGAGGCATTCTCACGCTTTGGAACCCCCAAAAGATTGACATGGTAGATGCAGAAGCCTCCAGAAATTATCTTTCAATGGTCATTCGGCTAGTGGGAAACAAGGAAATGTACTTGGTTACGAATGTGTATGGCCCCCAAAGGTTGGAGGGCAAACTCTTGTTTCTTGATTCATTGAAGAAGCTCAAGGAACGTCATCTGAAAATCCCCTAGATCTTGGGAGGGGATTTCAATATGATAAAAACGTTGTTGGAAAAAAAAGAAGGAAATAGAATTCTAACCAAAAATTCTTGTGTGTTTCTAACATTCCTAGATAGCATGAAGCTCGTGGATATTTCCATGAATAATGGTACCTCTACTTGGAATAATAAAAGAGGAGGAGAGTCCAAAGTGACATCCAAATTGGATAGATTTATAATCTCAGAAGATCTTATGATCAAGGAGAAGGACATAGTTGCGAGTATTCTTCCCTTTGGAGGCTTAGATCACTGGCCAGTACAACTGGACGTTCAGGGTATAGGCAAACCCAACAATAGACCTTTCAGATTTGAAAATAGCTGGCTCTCCCACCCAGACTTCTTTAACAACATTACTATCTGGTGGGAAAAATATTTAGATATTCAAGGTACAAGAATGTTCCTTCTTCAAAAAATAAACAAACACATTAAACTCCAGCTCAAGGAGTGGAATAAGAAGGAATTTGGAAACATTTTTGAAGAGAAGGAAACTGTGGAAGGAAAAATACATAGACTCAACCAAAACCTGATTATAGAGGGTTTTGACAGGGAGTGGAATGAATTGGCAACTAAATATCATCAATATTGGAACAAATTATATAAGAAAGAGGAAATTTTTTGGAGGAAAAATTCCATAGTGCAACGGCTAAAAGAAGGAGATCGCAACACTAGATTCTTCCATAGAGCCACTATGGTGAATAGAGCTCACAACAAGATTTCTACTATTAAGGACAAGAAAGGTAATATGCTCAGCATGCATGAAGAAATAGAAACAGAACTAGTACAACACTTTCAGGGCATTTCTCAGGAATCTTGCACTAAAAGAGATCAATCTATCAGGGAGATTACTAAGCATTTACCTAAGCTAGTCTCCAAAGAAGACAATTTCAACCTCAACAGACCAGTGTCAGAAGAGGAAGTCAAGGAGGTCCTTAATGAGATGCAGAATGGCAAGGAACCAGGTATGGATGGGTTCAATGTAGACTTCTTCAAAGCTTGCTGGAATATTGCAAAACAGGACATTTTGAGCGTGGTGAAAGACTCAAGGAGGGATAAAACTATCCTGAAGGTGCTTAACACCACTTTTATCACCGTGATCCCTAAACAAGATGTTGCCCTAATGCCTGATAGGTTCAGACCCATTGCATTGTGCAATGTTGTCTTCAAAATCATCTCCAAAGTGGTTGCTAATAGACTCAAACCCCTTCTTCCCACCCTGGTGGCAGTGGAACAGTCAGGATACGTGGAAGGCAGACAAATCCTCGACAACATCATTCAAGCTCATGAGGTAGTTCACTCTTTGACTAACAACAAGAGAGCTGGCATGATCATGCAACTGGATATAGCCAAATCCTATGATAAGCTAAACTTGACATATATCACAAATGTTCTTGATGCTTTTGGGTTTGATCATAACTGGATCAGATGGGTTATGGCCCTAGTCACCTGACCCATCTTTTCAATCCTGGTTAATGGATCAACCTCGGAGACTTTCACTCCTTCAAGAGGCTTAAGGTAGGGATATCCACTCTCTCCCTTTCTTTTTATTCTAATGATGGAAGGGCTGGGGAGAAAAATCAGACAAGCGAAGGTAGTGGGCTCAGTCAAAGGTCTCCAACTTTTTGAAAAGGGGCATGTTTTAACACATCAACAATTTGTGGATGACACTATGCTACAAGGAATCCGCACAGTCAAGGAAGCTCTGGCCTATAAGCAAATCTTGAAAGACTTTGCCATGGCTTCAGCTTTGGAGGTAAATCTTTCTAAATCAATTTTTTTTTTCTTTAATACTCACATTGCCATACAAAGGAACATTGGTAGAATTATGGGCTTCCAATGGGAGTTCCTCCACTCGAAGTATTTGGGAGTTCCTATCACTGCCAAACCCTTACACAAGAGCATATGGTAACCTGTTATCAACAAATTGCTAGACAAGTTCAAGAATTGGACCTACAGATCTCTAAATTTAGCTGGTAGGTTAGTGCTAACCAAATTTATCCTTCAATCTATCACTGCCTTTATGCTATCTATTCTACCAGCTCCTCAAAGTGTTCTACATCAGCTCGGATCCATCCAACGAGACTTCCTCTAGGGCAAGGGGAAGGATCATAAGAAATGGGCCTTGGTAGCTTGGGATAATATATCCAAACCTAAGAGCTTTGGTGGGCTAGGTTTGGATGATCTTGACTTACTCAACAAGGTTCTAGGTGCCAAATTACGGTGGTGTTAGGTTAAAGAGCCAAAGACTCAGTGGGAAATCATTTGGAAAGAAAAATATGCCAGCTCCTGGCATAACCATGATCTAATAAGAATGTCATGTCACAGAAAGGGCTCGCACATTTGGAACAAAGCCTGGGATAACAGGAGTTTAGTCCAAGGAAACAACCTCTGGGAAATTAGAGAAGGAAATCTCAGCTTTTTCTAGGAGGACAGATGGCAACAAGAACCTATATTATTAAATGAATACCTAACGGATTTCAAGGAAATCAATGATAGCAACAGACTTTCTAAGGTGAAAGACTTTTGGGAGAAAACCAATACCAATGATAAATGGAGAATCTGGAGGAATTTTGATCTTAGGGACAACAGTGCCTTGAAGACTAAGGCAGAAACACTTAAGGAAAAGTTATACCAAAAGGAAGATTCTGAAATCTGAGGGCCATGATCAGCTGAGATGGGGCAACAATAATGAGGGGGTTTTTAACCTCAAGGAAGCAAAGCTCATTCTCATTGACCTTAATTATCAATATCCAGACAAAACCTGGCTTAACCTTTGGAGACACTAGGGCTGGATGAAGATTAAACTTTTCATGTGGCTCATTGAGCACAGGAAAATTTTAACCTAGGACAATATCAGGAAAAGGGGCATTCTGGGACCTTCCTGATGTCAACTTTTTGAGGGGCAGGAGGAAACCATGGAACACATTCTCAACATTTGTATGTTCTCCTCTAGTCTGTGGGACTGTTTTGCTTTTATTTTCCAACAGACGGATATGGACAAAAATAACATCTGCAACACCCTGACCAACTGGAGAAAGGATTTTACAGACAATGAAGTTCTAGCCATAGCTTGGGCCGTTTTTCCGAGCTTCATTGTCTCGAATGTTTGGAAAGAAAGGAACAACCGAATCTTTAAAGAAGTAAAGAGAACTTCCCAATGCATTTTTGAGTTGATCTTAAAAAAGCTCAAGGAAACAGTTAGCACCATAGTTCAAAACATCCCCAAACCCTCCTTCAGCTATTGACCTAAGAATTCTTTGTGCACTAGGCCTGCAAGGCATATCTCCTCGGGGTCTAGATAGGAATCCAATCTCCCTGAGGGAAGCAAAGGATTTCTAGCACCCTCCTCCAAAGGGATATTTGAAAT
This sequence comes from Pinus taeda, assembly GCA_000404065.3. Taxonomy (NCBI): domain Eukaryota; kingdom Viridiplantae; phylum Streptophyta; class Pinopsida; order Pinales; family Pinaceae; genus Pinus; species Pinus taeda. The sequence goes on from APFE031524747.1 coordinate 11,952, forward strand.
ACAACATAGATGGAGCCTCAAAAAGCAACCCGGGGGCAACTAGTTATGGAGGGGTCCTTAGAGATGAGGTAGGTACTGTCCTCTTCATTTTCCACTATCATTTGGGACATGCCACTAATAAATTGGCAGAGTTGATGGCTATGGAACAATGTTTATAGCTCCTGAGTCGGGACAATAGAGAAAATGTGATAGTGGAGGCTGACTCTAAACTTATTATCAATTCATTCAAGAAAATGAGCGCGGGTTCTAAGCCAAAAAAATCTCAAAAAATTGGAGACTAATTCAAGGATTTCAAAACCACCTTCAAAGCCTCCATAATGTTAGCTTCAAGAATGTCTGCATGTTGGCAAGCGAAGTGGCTGATTTGCTCGCCAACCAGGGTGTTATCAGTACAGAGATCAAAGTGACATCAAATTGGCATGAGCTGTCGCAAAGCAGGTTAAAGATAGTTGTTGAGGAACATGCAGATAATGTTAAGCTGGAGTTTAAAGATAGAGCCTGGGACTAGGGATCAAATTGACTCAACCTTTGATTTCAACATCAATTTGTGTCATCATTATCGGATAGATGGTTATGTGGTGCAGCGGATTCCCAGTCTAGTCGTTCATACTCCCAAAGCAAATGAGAGGATATTTAAGGTTTCAAGTTCGAGCAAGGATAATCCACAAGTGCAGACAGAGCCCTGTGTTTTCGAGTGGCCGGGCCTTCAAGAATTTGTAGTCTCGACATGGTTTACCACCCCCCAGGCAGTTTCTGGTTGATTGCATAGTGTTTTGTTGGAAAATGGTTTTGATGAAAACGTCACAATGCCATTCTCCCTCCAACACGTCGCAGGGAGAGGGTTCCAATAACCACTCTTCCCCTCTCACTATCATCGACCCTTCTTATCCCGTGTGATATCAACATCATCCATTGGATCTAGTCAACAACGATCAACGGTTGCGATGGTTCGTGCATCTTGGGAGGTGAGATTTTTATACTTCGGCCTTTTTGATGGAGAAATATCCTCCTCATCTGTCAATCTTATTGCCTTTTTATTGGATGACTCAGATGAATAGTGTTTCCTTTAAAGTAGTGTTCCTGGTTGGTTCTCATGCTTGTCGGTAGCCAGGTGGCATTTTTGTTCGTTTTTCCATGGGCTCGAGATTCTTTGTGAAACTTTAAGGTTCTCCCTGCATGTAAAATTGTACACTATCTTTTTGGTTTTATGAAATATAAGGATCTATACTTGCTTTAGCAAATAAATAAATAAAAGTTTTTCGAGAAGGGTGGTTGACTAATTAGGAGATCTAATTTCAGGGTCACGGGAACTTCTTGAACTACATATACAAGATTTAAAATGTGAATTCTTCTTCTCTTCCCTTCCCTGGTCGATCGATTGGAACTTTCAAGTTCAATTTCCTAAGTGTGATGTTGTTGTTCAAAAGAGATAGCACACCCTAAAAGCTTGGCTCAAAGAAATTGAATTTATATTGTTAGGAAGATGATCGAAATGATTGTACTATTGCATCTGTTGGTGTTGAAGTCATAGGGAATGTTGTTTGATAAGTAGTTGGTGCAAGCACTTTAATATGTTGATAAAATATAGACCATTTCCATACAACTATACTTTCATGGGCATCAAATGCTTTTAAATATTTCAAATATTCTACCTTGTTGGCTAGTGATATGTGCCTCAACAATTGGTGATCAACTAGTATTTTATGTTCTAATAGTTGCAATTTATATATTGGTTCTAACATTCTAACTAAATATCCCTTTGTTGTTATTGTCTTTGCTAAATCTCGCTACTATCCAATATCCTTCTTTTAATTTTTTTCTACGTTGCTCACATAGATTTTTCTAGTGCCTCAAATATTGGTTTATCTCAAGCATGCCTTAGGTCATGTTTCTTAGTAGATGTTTCTTTTAGCCTTTCTTTACTTATGGAGCTCAAGTGTTGGGTGTATTTGACTATACTAGAGGAACTTGTTCGTCATTTGTAGGTGAGGTTGAGGTAACATCTGCATGTAAAGTAGTTTTCTTTAGAATTTCCTTTAATATATCTTCTCACATAGTATTATTATATGGGACTTCCCAAGTACAACTTGCTTGGATGACATCTTATCTTCATAATCCTTTTATTCAATAATTGTTGTGGTAGTCACACAGGGTGAATTAGAAGTCAATTTGATGTCTACATATTTTTTTTCTCATTGCAATCACTCAACTGTCCTCAATTCTGTCTGTGTCGAACTTCCATTTTATATGCTAAATTCGGTTGAAGTGAATTGTTGATTCTCCTCTATTTTGTGATCTACCATCATTTTCTATATTTTTATTTCAATGAATACATCTTTGACATGTCCAAGTCACTACAAGGTGTCCTTCTGATAGATGATGCTAGAAATTGTTACAATTCTGTGCTTCTTTTCTATTTTTACCCTTTTCTTGTGTATGCTCCAACACTTCTTAGGAAATTGAGTCTAAATTCTGTCAGTATTGTGGGACTTGTAGTTAAATACTCATCAAATTTTCTTTTCAACGGGTATTATATGTTGATGTGTGAATCAATTTCGAACATTGTGAGTCTCAACTTGCAATCTACTTGGAAGATTCTATGATAGGTACTAAGATGTAAAATTTAAATTGCGTTGGGTATAATTTTTATTTCCTTTCTTCTTATTTTTCAGTGTCTAAAAAGGGTAAAATTATATCCCCTAGCCCTTCTCAAGCTTGTGGTGGAATTGAGAATATTTTTTTAGCCTATTGACTTAGTTCTCTAAGCATATGCTCAATTGCAGTCTAATATGAAATCTCTTGTGTTTCTATATCTAAAGAGTTTAATGAGATTTAGTAGCCTGGGAAGAGCTTGAAGCCCTGGTGATCGGTGTTTGGATGAAGAAGAGCAACATAATTGATATGGAATTGGAACCCAAGCTTGGGGTTTTGCACCAAAATTAATTGGGAAAAAACAACTGGACTTTGAGTGAGGTGTTAGAGGACACCTAGAGGAGAAAAGGGTAGTGAAAGTCACTCGAAACAATGTCTCTAATAAGATATATTAATTTTTATATGTGGTTGTTGGTTAACTTATCTGGTTTCACAGGTCAACTTGGGATAAAGTATGCCCCACGGAAAAATTCATGGAGCCATGTGTGTGCATATAAATATAAGTTAATTGGTGGAGATTTAGAGCACATCCAAAGTGCAAATCAAATTAGGTATAACTTTGAGATAGATAGTGAACTTCAGGTAGCTCACAAGCTAGCAAGGAGGATGACTTTGGCACAAGATGTGAAGTAATTTCTGTTATGTTTGGGTGTGGATAGCCATGATGAATATGGTCGTAGTTCTAAGTTAAGTTTGTGTAATTTTCTTTGCTACTTTTGTGTGGTGTTTGGATCTCTATTGAGGCCACAGGGAATTGTTGTTACAACATCATGTTGGAGGCATAATTTGGATTGTCAAGAGGGCTTGTAAAACATCTCTAGCTTAGCAATAGTTACTCCAGGGAGAGAGGTAGTTTAACATAAGTGTCTTCCATTCTAGATAGCTCATATCACTTGTTGTTGTGAGGTAGAGAATTGTAAGGTATTTTGAGTAGGTTCCTTACGCCCAAAATAATACTTTGGAAGTATAGAAAGGAAATCAAAAGAAGAGAATGTCTTTGGAGAAGGGAAACATAGTCGGGAGTAGCTATTTAGGGTTGTTGGTGTGCCCTAACCGTATCTCCAGAAGCTTATATCTTTAGGACAAGAAGACCAGGAGTATATTGGAAGGCATGGTATGTGTATCCTCTTAATGATGTTGATTTGCTAGTCGAATCAGAGATCCAGGTTGCAAATTTTGGTATTCGACACATGTGGACTATTGGGGGGAAGTGTGAGATTGGACCAAGTTGGCCCAAAATGCATCACCATTGAAGGACTAAGGTGACTAATAAATGAGGCATAGATCGAAGGAGCTTAAGGTTTGATCAATGAGGAAAAGAAGTTGTAACCGAGGTTCGTTGTGGGAGAAAGAAGTTCAAGTTATTTATTTTCTTTAAAGTTTAATTGTTCATTCATTACCAATATCAATTTATTTAAACAAATTATCACCATTTTATAATTTTTACTACATTCCACAATTTGTTTTGTAAAATTATTTAAGAAGAGAGAAAAAACATAATAAAAAAATAACCATAATCACACTAGACATACCTCACATATAACCATATCCATATCTATCTTGAGGTCTTAGAGAGAGCAAAACTCCCCTCCCTCAAATTAAATACAATTCCTATTAATATAGTTTTTGATTGTTTACAAATATTAATATATTTTACATATAAATAAACAAAAAATTACAAATTGTAATTCTGAATCATCTTCATTCTCCATCTCTGTGAAAAAAAATTATAAAATAGGTATTAATAATAAGATATAGAGAAAAATAATTACAATGTTAAAATTTTGAGAAATAATTTACAATAAAATGGGGAAAAGAATAAAATTCTATCATATTATTATATGCAATGAGAAGAATTAAAATGGATTTCACCTAATATTTATGGAGAATTAAATTGAAAATGTAAATAAAAAAGATTATAGAAATTTAGAAATTAACCTAAATCAACTTTAAACAGACTATTAAATTTTCCTAAACCCTTTTACTAAAATTAAAACTCACATATAAAATCTACAAACAAAAAAATGACACTCAACTATCAATCAAATGCCATCAAATACACCCAATAGATCCCTGAAACAAATTATTAATATGAAATTTAATAAAACAAAAGAGAACAATAATAATTAATGGAAAACTCAGTTCCAATTGCTTAGAACCCATCCTCCAATAATGGCCAATGGCAAGTAGACTATCTAGGTGGGAAGTTGAAAGTGGCAAATTCCAATTCGTTCGTTCTCATTTTCTGCAGCCAATGTGCACCCCAGCAACCATTTCTTCTATTCTTCACTCCACCGAATTATATGCAGTTTTATTGAATTGTTTAAAATCAACAATTTTATTGAATTGTTGAAAATCAACATGTCATAGTCTTATTAGGCACGTTGTGGAGCTTTTGAATTTTCTAATGACTCAGAGGCAATGAGTGACGACTAGAGGCATTGAGCGACTACTAACGTTGCCGAAATACTGGGACTAGAGTAATTAGATTGAGGAATTCAAAAAAAGTCATCCGTTGTGGTCTTGACTCTATCCATTGGGAGAGTGTGGAGTAGAGTAAACATTTATTTATGCCCATGTAAAAGTCCAAAAGAAATATGTAAACATTTATTTAGACTTTAGTAAAAGTACAGTAGACATATTGTACCTCACCCTGTTGGTTATTATTGGCAACATGAATAAATTTTAACATCTAATTCTATCTCTATCTCACAATGTTGGTTATTGTTAGCAACATGAATTCATTTTAACATCTAATTATCTCTGTATCTCACCCTGTTGGTTATTGTTCGCAACATGAATACATTTAACATCTATTTAATATACCATATGGAAGGTCACTAATCAAATTATCTATAAACTTCGTACAAATAACTTCTATGATGATTTTAAGCATCCATAATATCCAATGCAAGAGATACAGTTCAAATTAATTGAATGATTGCATTAACATATCCATGGTCAATTTAATAAGATTTGACTTATTCTAGAAATTGACCATGACATCATGAATGACAAAGGTTTTTTTGGAACAACCACTATACTATTCAATGTGTATTTGAAAATCAGATTCTTTTATAATTATTTATAATTGATATATTTTTTTTTCCTTAGGAAATATTATAATTTTATAATGACAAAAAAATTAAATGTTGTAGATGTTGATAATGCATTTAATCATGCCAATCAAAATTGGTGATCATAGAGACCAAAAATATGACTCCAAAATGGTGGTAAACATGTTACCCTTTTCTCCATTTCTTATTTTTAACCATTCTCCATTCTCCTTAGGAAGTAGTGGCAATTACAAGTGCTAGATGGGTCCCTTCGTTCATTCTTGGATTTTCCTTATCTGAATCCAAACTTTGAGATACATGATGAGATTTTGAGTCCCTTCTCTTCATTTCTACAGTGAATCCCATCTCCTGCCCCATTGTGTTTGGTGGAGTTCCTGAAACTTGATGATTAGGTCTCCCCTTTTCTACGTTTTCTTGTTTATTTTTGACTTCTTCATTGATAGGAGGATCCACTTCTTCATAATCCTCTTCTTCATCAGGAAAATTCTATGGCAATTTCCATCCCTTCGGTTTCTTTCTTGTTTTCATATTCCTTTGAGGAACTTTCTTGACATCAGAACATGAATTTTGTGGATGTACCATTTGTCGGCTTATTGGACATCTAAATTTTATGTTCCAAAAATCTAGGAACTCTGTCAAGCATTTATTGTTGTGTGTTAACAAAATATGATCCGACAATCCTTTGTTTAATTCTAACTCCACATAAATTATGGCGATTGTGTAGATTTATTGCTCAAATATTTCGGTATCTTTCTTTATATATCACCCTAGCATGTTCCCAATGCCTTCTATTACATTATGGAGCCAAAAATATAAGGGTACATTATGCAATCTAACCGAAACTGACATTCAAGTTACTATCATTATATTGGCGTTGAAATCAGGGAACTAAGGGGTGAAAAAATGTCCCGCAGAGCCCCAAAACCATGGATCCTCTTACAATATAGATTCACAAGCCTCTCATGATGTAAATTTTGCTATGAAAAAGCCCCTGGAGCAAAGCTACATCTCACAATTTATTGTCCAGTTTGTCAATATCCAATGGAAAATATCCGCTCGTTTTGGCCAAAAACTATTGAATCTGTATAATATTGCTTGAGATTCATATTTTGTGCATAAATCATTTGTTTATGGTATATTTACAGTCATTACTTGGATTTGATTCAGTTGTTCCACTATGTAAGAGTTGGGTATATTGTGTTTCTAATCTAGTGTTTTTCAGGCAACAAATTTAAATTTGAGGATATCTATGAAGTAAAAGTCTCCATTTTCTTACCCTTGATTTGATTATGTTCCTTTGAGAATACTAGATCTGGACACTCCCTGTGTGCCCTTTGAATTTCTTGGTCGGGGTGATCCTCCTCGAAGCCTCAAGTTTAATATGATGGTGGATGATGGGAGGATGTTATAATATTGTAACATCACATCTTCCTACATGGATTTTCCTCTGAACATCAAACTTTGTAGGAGCATCGGGATACCTAGTGTGTGCATGATATTGTGCTTTAGTTGTTTGACATTCTCTGTGTCCCAAACCCAAAATAATATTGACTTTCGATGTGGGGATTTGATAAAAAATTAGAAGGCTACCAGATCAAGTGCCCATACTTCATAATCACACAGATCTTCAGTCGAATCAATGAATAAGTGTGGAGATGAAATGAGTGAGAGGGGTTTATATTGTAGTATTAAATTCATAAGCAATGGCCAAACCACCGAACCCACCCACTTTGATGGAGGAAAATTCTGATATGGAAAAATGTGAAGCAGACTCTCCATATCTAACATTACTCCTCCATTTCGACAACCTAATGTACTTAGGGGATTGGGAATATCTAGATCTGAGATATTTAACAGCAGTCCTATGAAATGATGTGTTTTAGGTGGAACATTCGCTTCTATAGACAAGATTGTTCCTTCATATTTGGTCAATAGCTCTATTGTGACTAAGAGCAGACTATTATAACATTTCTGTATTCAAGCTTCTGTGATCCATACTAAATTAAGCAAAATATTTCAGTAGAAATCACATAAGAGAAATTTTTGGCCCATGTGTTTCGAACCAACAAGTCTGGTTCATCATTTTGGTACTTGTGATGAACCACACATACTCGTTCGAAATGTGTTAGCCAAAACTTTCTCTTATGTAATTTCTACCTAAAGACATTGCTTAAGTTATAATATTTATGCTCCATACTCACCTTAATCCTACACAGGCCCATTCCCAACTCATGAATGGGACGTCCTTCACTTCCATCTATGCCATTGTGTATGTACAGGGTAAGATGATACTCTGCATCGACAATCTTGTGAATGATACTACCGGAGGCTCGGGCTGTCAGTATCCATCCCCATGCAGGAGACTAAAACCAGTATTAAATCCATTCAAAAACTCCATTATCAGACCCGCGAGAGTGAGATCATTCCCTAGCGATGACGTAGAAGGTGGATCTGATGTCTGAAGAAACCCAACC